>OX632360.1:6304108-6492020 GCA_951751655.1 Ophion costatus | reverse complement strand
AACCATTTTTCGGTTATTGTGGTTAATTTTATTATTTTAGTTCATTTAAACTTTGGAACCGTAACCCTAAATAACATTTCTAGAATCACAGTCAAAAATAATGACACAATTGCCCCAAGTTTCCTAGAATTAAGACTATTTGTTAAACTATGAATTTAAAGTTTTCAAAATTTGTCTACTTTGAAAGGCCCTGCTTTAAAAAAAAAAGTACTAGAGTGCCTTGGCAAGTGCCATTAAAAGTTGGCGCATTTAATCAGGATTGTAAAATGGTACAATACTTGTTAGTTTCATACTAAAAAAAAACGAGTAAAAAAATTAAAACCTCAAGTAACCCGATTTTTGCTAACCCATTTTACTCAGTTAAAATGTTTTTTATTCGCACAAGCTCTTGGTAGGTTCTTAATTTTACGGCAAAATGATGAGAGAGATGGATAGTGGACATGTTTGCCATGAGTGAGTTAAACGACGCATCTCCGTCTCACTGCGTGGCGTCACTATCTGTCTCGCTCACTCATGGCAAACATGTCCACTATCCATCTCTCTCATCATTTTGCCGTAAAATTAAGAACCTACCAAGAGCTTGTGCGAATAAAAAACATTTTAACTGAGTTAAATGGGTTAGCAAAAATCGGGTTACTTGAGGTTTTAATTTTTTTACTCGTTTTTTTTTAGTATGAAACTAACAAGTATTGTACCATTTTACAATCCTGATTAAATGCGCCAACTTTTAATGGCACTTGCCAAGGCACTCTAGTACTTTTTTTTTAAAGCAGGGCCTTTCAAAGTAGACAAATTTTGAAAATTTTAAATTCATAGTTTAACAAATAGACTTAATTCTAGGAAACTTGGGGCAATTGTGTCATTATTTTTTACTGTGATTCTAGAAATGTTATTTAGGGTTACGGTTTCAAAGTTTAAATGAACAAAAATAATAAAAATTAACCACAATAACCGACAAATGGTTACGGTTTGACCAAATTTCTAGGTTTTTCTTAAATGCCCATAATTTTCAAACTACATGGGATAGATTTTTTTTCTGATTTTTCTCATGATGGTTACAATCAATCCTGTCACCCCGTTTCGGCTTGACGTTGAGTTCTGGGACACCCTGTATATAATAAAGATATATATATATATATATAATATTCAAATTTACTCTCTTCAGACACGCACACACAGACGGCGAATGTAACTCGCTGTGGGGACCGTGTCTCGTACAATACGTAGACTTTTGACGCACAAGGATGTTTCGATTGACGTATTGTTGTTTGCTTGTGATACGAAACGAGTCAGCATGTTATCGGATCGAGAAACGGAGCCCTCCTCAATCCCTGCTAGTGAGGCCCTCATTTGGATCCCGCAGTTAAATACTCAAATTACCGGATACATTGTGCACATCTATTGTACCCTTATCGATAGCTGCAAAAAAACGCCATCAGGCCCAATAGTATTCAACAAGACTGGTCTTTTCGGCGGTCGAAGGTACAGCTGCTTGACATCGAAATTAAGGGGCTACTGTGACGACGCGAAAATCCGGATTAATTAGACAAATTAATTTTGAAGTGATAAACAAGATGATTGAAAACTCGTTTGGACATTCATTTGTACGTACATTAACAAAGTTGTGCATCAAATGTCATCGAAAGCTTTAATAATGCAAGAAGTAGGAATGTTTTTCTTAAAATACATAATATTGGCTAAGACTTGAGCGAGCTTTTTTTGTTATCGTGGTTCAATAATCAATGATTTAAAGAAAACTATTTTTTCGGTTTTTCGACGCAAAATGATATCGTTATTGGTAATAACTGATGAAAAAAAAATGTGAAAAAGAAAAACGTCGGTCAAGACTAAACTACTGTCACACTGAATAAGTGTACCAAATGGCAAGTAAATTTGTTCATTAGATGTCGAGAAATCGTGGACACCGTTTTGAAAAGCGTACTTTCGAGAAAAAACGCGTATAAATTTTAAATATCAGTTCTTATATATATATATATATATATATATATATTAGTTGTAGCAAAAAGAAATCCATCGTTTTTGCATGAAATTGAAGGCAAAAATAATGGATTTCTTTTGACTACACCTAATATACACATATATATATATATATATATATAGGGTGTCCTGTTATGAATGGATAATCCTGCAACTGTCGATACTATATTTCCCCATAGAAGAAAATTTTTCGAACAGCTTGATGTTCATACTAAATAGATGTGTAATTCATTTTACGAGTGAATGACTTTTTCATACGAAAAAAAAAATTGTTAAATTTGCACATGATTTTATACTCGTTAGTGTGGCCTAACCCCTTAAATCGATAAAATAAAATAAGCATACCCTTTTCGGATTCGGCTTATATTCATGCACGTGTGCGCATGAATTTGCGGCGATTTTTCTCGTAGACGAGAATAAGCGAGCCATATAACTCGATGAATCGTTTGGTCGCTGCCTCCGCGAAGGAAAAGCCAGCCTCCCCCCTCCCCCCGCCGCTCTTCTATTTCCCTTCACCGAGTCTCGCGTCGACTCTCTTTTCCCGCCGTTCGAATTTTCTTTTCTCTCGTCTTCATTATCAAGCGAATTCAACGAGAGAGCAAGAGAGAGAGGAGAGAGAGAGAGAGAGAGAGAGAGAGAGAGAGAGAGAGAGAGAGAGAAGACCGCATATCCGCGTGCGCCTTGGAAAACGATCTCTCGCGCCTCGCGGATGCGAAAGTACGCGATGCCGGCGTATATTCCCGAGTGGGAAGGGAAGAAGGCAACGGGAGAGAAAAAAAACGTGGGGGAAAAAAAAGAACGAGCGATGACTGAGCGAAAGACGGTGAGAAAGATGCAGCGCGGAGGGGGGTGGGGGGCAAAAAAAGGCGAACGGTTAACCCATTCGGTGTATATCTAGTCGTCTCGATCGGTAGAATCGTCGTCACGCCGGTGTGTAGAAAGTACATCGCTATATACGACCGTGGTGCAAGGAGGATGGCGTTGGCTATATATGTACGACGGCGTTCTAGGCACCACACGGGAGAAATTCTTTCGGAGATCGGGCCAGCGAGGCTAGTCGATGTCTATCACCTTGACAGGGAACGGGGATGGGCACCGAATTTAACGCGTTACCCCCACTTGTAGCGCAAAAAAAAGGCCTTTTTCGTGAATTTTTTTAAAGAAAACTACAAAACTTTTTTAATCGATCGATATACCATCTTAAAGAACACATCTTGAAGAACTTTCAGTAATTTTTTTAGTGAAAAATATTACATTGTTTAGTGGCAAATGGCCGTCAATGAAATAATGTTTTTATATACACGGTTTGCGGTGACCAACATTGCGGCGAAGTGGATCATCCGAAAAAAAAAATGCGGATGGATTTAGTCAAATATAAGTATAAACTAGTCTTTAATCGAAGGATTTTAAAAAATATTCATTTTTCACACAATGGCGGACAGTCAAAGTTAATGGTTCGATTTTAACGAAAAAAACGGCTGTTTTTAGGCTATAAAACGGCCATTTTTTTCGAAAAAAATAATCGAACGATTAAAGACGAGATTTTTATGTATTAAATAAGCCTGCAAAATTTCAAGAAGATCGGTTCATTAGTGTTCGAGTAATCTTGGTCACCGACTTCAGAAATGCCATTTTGAGAAAAACGCGTTTAAAGTTTCAATTCACGGATTCTTCTCTTTCAACGCTCATATGTCAGTCAATTTTGTTCGGATCGACTTGAAATTTTCAGGACATATTCTCAGATACTTATACTTCAAAAAAATGCATTAAAAAATGGATTTTTTCAAAATCGCAAGTGGGGGTAACCCCTTAAGAAATTAAAAAAAAACCCGCGAAATAATTTCGCCATTGAATATACATGCAGTTGCGATCTCGCGAGCGGTCGATAGCCGTGTCGAAAACGGTATTTGAGGAGCAGGCGAGCAAAACCGGACTCCTCCACACTACGTGAATTTTTTTTGTTTTCTTTTTTTTCGTGCCTAAACTTAAACTTCCACTGAGAGAAATGTATGGTGTTGTCAACCATATTTTAACTATATTTTATATTTCCCTGTGGGGACAATAATATTTTATAACCAAAAATACTGCCGAAAGTATAGTACTGCTTATTGATATTTTAGCAGGTGTATGAAGTATGCATAATGTTGAGGATGTTGAGTCCCTGTGAAACATGTTAATGTTAATTGTTCAATAAATAGCTTCTTAATCGTCATGAAATTTTTGCACGGCCTCCTGAATACTTCATGTAAAAACATACGAAATTTTCAGAATTCTATCATCATTACTTCAACCTCCTTAGGGGTTGAAATAAATTACACGACCTCCTTAGGGGTTGAAATAAATAATGATGAGAAAATTCTGAAAATTTCGTATGTTTTTGTATGAAGTATTTGACAGGTCTCGTTAAAATTACACGACGATTAGGAAACTTGTTATTAAAAAATTAACATTTTATTAAGAACAATTTTTAAAAGAAATTTAAAAAATGTATCAATGAACTTTGTTTTGTTTCCATTGCTTTCAGTATATTGTAGATATTACAAAATTGAGAGGTCAAAAAAAAACTTATGGCAAAGTTACATCAGTTTCCATAAGACAACATTTAATTTGTGAATGTTAATTGTTCAATAACGAGCTTCCTAATTGTCGTGAAATTTTTACACGACCTCTGAAATACTTCATACAAAAACGTACCAAATTTTCAGAATTTTATTATCATTTGCGATTTGGGACTCAACATTCTTAACCGCAACCAGCAACCTTACAAAGTATTATATATATATATACTAATATATATATACATATAATATCTGATATATACTATTATAATATAATATACTAGATTTCCATAAATTGGATATTCCCTGATACTGTCAAAAATGTCCTTCCCCAAGATTGTAATAGTGAACTGAAATATATATATACGTTCATTAAGGGGCTATACCAGTGTGACACTTTCAGAATCTTCAGAATCTAATATAGGTCGAATATAGCGAAATATATTCTCAATTTTCCGGAACATTTAGCTCAGTACTTTTCTTCCAAAAAATTTCCGAAAATCACTCACATTGTCAGCGTCCACACTGGCATAGCCCCTTAAGAATTTTGTGATTTGCAACAGTGTTAATAATGATTTGTACTATATTATAAGACCTCCTAAATGCGTATTTGGTGCGTTATTAAAGTGTTGGCACAAGCATCAATGCCCGTCTACTAAATGCATACGATATTTCATAAATAGAAAATAAAATAAAATACGCAAGTGAGAGTTCAACCTCGATGATTTTTTTTATTACAAGTCACCATTCCCTGACCTCCTGTAATGATTTATTTCGAAGAAAATGTTTCGCCTAATTCGAATCGAAGTTGGAACCTAACTGCCTACCTTCTGCCTATCCTACGCACGCTGCCACTACGCCACCGATTACTTTTGGCATCTTGAGCACAGATATGGCATGAGTGACAAACGTAATTCGGGCTGTACTTCCGAATAGCTGTTAACTGCGATTCGGGTGAAATTTTGGACCGATCTTTTGTTTTATGATATGAGTCACGGTTTAAATGGATTTTTGGCGCTTCGCAATAGTTCTGTAATTTTTTTTTTTTTTTAATGATCACTTTTAGTGACCGCCGATATAGTCGATAATAGCCGATTTATTATAGCACTCAATTAACCATATCTATGTTGTCAAGCCTTTTACAACAGTGAATAATCATTTCGGGGATAATATAATAGATAGTCAAACACGTCACCCAAATCGTTTCTTTAGATATACTGTTCGCTTATAGTCGTGTTAACCATCTCATGATTGCGGTGTTAATAAACTATAACGAATTTTACTATCCGCTCTTTTGCAATTTTTTTGTGGCCGCGTTGAAATTCCGAACTTTGAATGATCAGAACGGTCAAAACTCCGAAAGCATACTACCCCGGAAGATCAAAACTCGGAAAAAAATTTACACGAAAGACCAAAACTCCGAAAATCTGGACACCGTCAAAATAAATCCGCTATGGAAGGTCTGAAAGTTTGCAAATTTTTAATACATCGACGAATTATTTCAAGATTCTTTTTTATCAACGAGTGATTTCACGTTAATTTTGAAATTTGTCTAGACAAAGTTATACGTTCTACATAATTTACAGTCAACTGCGTAGACTTTCGTTGGCATGATCTTGACGAAACTTGTCATTTCGGAACATTAAAATTAGGAATGTTAAACCGCCGGAGCATTCAAAGTTCGAAGTTTCAACCCGGCCCCCATGTCAAGATCATGCCAGTGAAAGTCTACGCAGTTGTCTGTAAATGATGTAGAATGTATAACATTGTCTAGACAAATTTCAAAATTGACGTAAAATTACTTTTTAATAAAAAATAAAAATTCTTGAAATAATTCGTCGGTTTATTGAAAATTTCGAAACTTTTACAACTTCCATAGCCGAATTCTTTTGACAGTATTTAAATTTTCGAAGTTTTGGCCTTTCGTGTAAAATTCTTTCGGAATTTTGATCGTTCGGGGTAGTATTCTTTCGGAGTTTTGAGCGTTCTGATCATTCAACGTTCGGAATTTCAGCCCGGCCCCATTTTTCTTTTACAATCCTATTAACTATTTACTATTTACTATTTTTATTATTGAGTTTTATTATTTTTTAATTATTTTTAATTATTCATTTTATTTATTATTTATTTATTATATTTACTGTTTTTTACTACTCTTTTTACTATCCTCTTTTTTGCCATTTTTGCCACTTTGCTGTCAGTGTAAAACTGCTTTTTCGTTTGGATCCAAATGAAGCTTGATGCAGGCTCCGTTCCTCGACGCGATCATGCACAGGCTCGTTTCGCATCAAACCCAAAATCGGACCTCAATGATCCGGATCCTCGCACGAAGCGTTTGCGATCAGTCTTCGACAACGAAAGAAATCGGAAACCCAATCCCGCGCCTGTTTCGCGCGTCGAGCAACGTCGCGCCTACCTTACGATTTATCAGCCCAATGAAAAAACGTAGCGAAAAAGTGGCCCGCATCGGCCAAAAAAAAAAAAAAAAAAAACGAAAGATATTTTCACCATCGAATACACATACCTATATATCATCGTAAATAATTATTCTCCCTGCCCTTTTGGCCTTCTCCCCACTGCGTTGCTCGAAAAAAAACATCGATCGACCCCCTCGCTGTTGTCGGGAAAACAGTTTTATTTTATTTTTTTTCTCCTTTCCTTTTTTCCATCGCCCCTTATGCCTCGGGGTAAGAGTGAAATGGAGACGGAGAGGCCAGGACACAGGACGACGCTGTCGTTTCCGCTAGCTCCTCGTCTCCGCACCCTTCGTATTTTTCCGCCGCGCTCTCGTTTTTTTCCCTCTGGTTTTTCTCTCCACCCCCCCCCCCCCCCCTCCCCATACTGGCTCTCCCCGCAACTTTTCTCAACCCTTGCACACCCTTTTTCCTTCGAGGCTCTCGGGCGCAACGGGCGCCCAATGAGCAGAGAGAGAGAGGGAGGGAGAGAGAGAGAGAGAGAGAGAGAGAGAGAGAGAGAGAGAGAGAGAGAGAGAAGGTCGATAAGGTGAGGGAAAAACGTAAAAGGCTGCGGGATGAAAGATAGAAGTAATGTGGGTGCTACGAATGGGTGCAGCGGGGTAAGGAAAGAAAAAAAGAGGTTGAAAGGAGATCGCGAGGGAAGAAAAGGAGCGAAACGTGAAACTTCGATATAGTGCAAGAAAGAACACGGGAGAAAATGCTGGGGATCTAGAAAACTGAGAGAAAAGAAACGAATCTTTCTTTCTTCCTCTCTCCCCCTCCCTCTCCCTCTCCCTCTCTCCTCCACCTCGCCAATGAGACGAGGCATTCTACGAAGATAAAGCGAGCAAAAAACGAATGGAAGCGAACGAAAGAGGAACGAAGAAACGTGAGAAAGGAGGATAAAGGCAGAGAAGCATTCGATCGGTAGGATAAGGAGAGCGGGATCTAAGGAGGGCAAAAAACAGAAACGGAGGTAGAGAGAAAGAGAGAGAGAAAAAGGAAAAAAAAACATCGTGGTAAAAGAGGACGAAGAAGGGCCAACAGAGTTACGGCAGGGACGAAGCGAGGGGGGGGAATAGAGAGGAAAAAGAAAAGGGGAGCGCTCCCGCAAGAGATAGAGAGCGAGAGAGGCAGAGAGAGCAAGAGAGAGAGAGAGAGAGAGGAAGTTAGCCAGCCGGAGACCGTAAAGAAAAGGGGGCCACGAGAAAATAGCGACTTTGCCGTCCGCTTCTCGCGGGAAAGAAGGTGGTATAGAGAGGGCAGGGGATATATGAGAGAGCGGCAGCAGAGAAACTGGCGAGTAAATGGAGCTAAGGGAGAGAAAGAAACATCAGCCGAGAAGGATACATCCTATATATATATATATATAGATGAAAATAACACGCACACATATATATATTATTTTCTTGCTCTCTCCTGCGAAGCTAAAGAGATCGAGAAGCAACGGAAGGGCGGGGAGAGGGCGGTAAAAGAATGAAAGAAGGTTCTGCGAGGGAAAAGTTGGCGGAATGAGGGAAAAAGGGGCCGGGAGAAGGAAGGAGGAAAAGAAAAGGGACGTTGAGTGCAGAGAGTGTGGGAGTGGGAAAAGGGGCGAGAAATGGCAGAAATGGAACCGTCCTGACATTTCTGTAGATAGATGGATATATATATATATATATATATATTTGTGTATGTTTTATGTATAAACAAAGAAATGTTCAAAAATGAAAATATGTCAAGCTTTTGTGCGGATATGGCCACGCAAATGTCAACTAGACCTGTCGGGTTCAACCTCTGGTCATGCAGCATTTCGATAAGCGTAGTG
This sequence comes from Ophion costatus, assembly GCA_951751655.1. NCBI lineage: Eukaryota > Metazoa > Arthropoda > Insecta > Hymenoptera > Ichneumonidae > Ophion > Ophion costatus. The sequence continues at coordinate 6,483,201 of OX632360.1, read as the reverse complement.
AGAAGGGAAAGTTCGATGAAGGGTGACATTGGGGTGCACGAAAGTAAACTCCACTCGCAATTGAATCGACGATGAATTTTTTTCATTTAATTTCAATTTGTCAAGATTTCGGGACATTTTGGGAGCGAGATTTTTCTTTTTTCCGGTAAACGTCAACATTACTTATGTATTTCGATATTTCTTTGTTTAATTCGTGGGCGTTTGAAAATTCTGTTGGAAAAATAATCAGAGCTGCAACACATTCAACAGCTGTTGAATGTAGGTACAGCAAAAATCGTTAGCCTGTCTGTCTTGCGACAGACAGACAGGCTAGCGAATTTTCGAAAAATGATAGATAACGTCGCTGCTTCGTATTTCAATCCTACCGGCTTTATTACAGCCCGACACAAAATGAATGTGCAGGCACTGCAATTTTGTCATGTTAATAAGATGGCGATTTATTGGGGTAGCTGTTTTGTCGTGCCACAAGAACCGGCGCCGTAATTCAGGTCGTCGAGCATTACTGTCGATTACTCGATATAATAAAAATCGCGCTCAGAGCGTAACGGCCACACTGCCACGGCTGGCAATGCACCATAAATCGCGCAGCATAATCATTCGACGTACGCAGTCGCGATTTTTTGAGCGCTCGTCGCGACGTCTGCGATCCCAGGGGATCTTGAGTGACGGAGCTTTCTTCAGGCCTGTGTGAAAACGATCCACAAAGTCGGTCCGAATCCTAGTTCTTAACTAGTAGTTGTACCGGAGGCATAGTGGAATTCCTAGGGACTTTGAGTTTCTAGAGGCCACCAAAAGGACGATCTAATTTACTGTAATTTCTAGTTGCCCAGTACAAGTTTTGTAGAGGTGCTATGGAATTTCTAGTAACCTCTAGCTGCCTTGTAGAAGTTACTAGAGGCGCTATGGAAGTTCCAGGAACTTCTAGTTATCGAATAAAAGTTCCCAGCGGCGCTATGAAGTTTCAAGTAACCTGTAGCTGCCTTGTAGAAGTTACTAGAGGCGCTATGGAAATTCCAGTAACGTCTAGTTGTGCAGTAGAAGTTACTAGGAGCACTATGAAAGTTCCAGTGACCTCCAGTAGCTTCGTAGAAGTTACTAGAGACGCTACGTAGTTTCTGGTAGTTTATAGTTGCCTTGTAGAAGTCGATAAAGATGCTATGGAATTTCTAGTAACTTCTAGCTGCCTTGTAGAAGTTACTAGACTCGCTATGGAAGTTCCAGGAACTTCTAGTTATCGAATAAAAGTTCCTAGCGGCGCTATGAAGTTTCAAGTAACCTCTAGTTGCCTTGTAGAAGTTACTAGAGGCGCTATGGAAGTTCCAGTAACTTCTAGTTATCGAATAAAAATTCCTAGCGGTGCTATGAAGTTTCAAGTAACCTCTAGTTACCTTGTAGAAGTTACTAGAGGCGCTATGGAAATTCCAGTAACGTCTAGTTGTGCAGTAAAAAGTACTAGGAGCACTATGCAAGTTCCAGTGACCTCCAGTAGCTTCGTAGAAGTTACTAGAGACGCTACGTAGTTTCTGGTAGTTTATAGTTGCCTTGTAGAAGTCGATAAAGATGCTATGGAATTTCTAGTAACTTCTAGCTGCCTTGTAGAAGTTACTAGAGGCGCTGTGGAAGTTCCAGGAACTTCTAGTTATCGAATAAAAGTTCCTAGCGGCGCTATGAAGTTTCAAGTAACCTCTAGTTGCCTTGTAGAAGTTACTAGAGGCGCTATGGAAACTCCAGTAACGTCTAGTTGTGCAGTAAAAGTTACTAGGAGCACTATGCAAGTTCCAGTGACCTCCAGTAGCTTCGTAGAAGTTACTAGAGACGCTACGTAGTTTTTTGGTAGTTTATAGTTGCCTTGTAGAAGTCGATAAAGATGCTATGGAATTTCTAGTAACTTCTAGCTGCCTTGTAGAAGTTACTAGAGGCGCTATGGAAGTTCCAGGAACTTCTAGTTATCGAATAAAAGTTCCTAGCGGCGCTATGAAGTTTCAAGTAACCTCTAGTTGCCTTGTAGAAGTTACTAGAGGCGCTATGGAAATTCGAGTAACGTCTAGTTGTGCAGTAGAAGTTACTAGGAGCACTATGAAAGTTCCAGTGGCCTCCAGTGGCTTCGTAGAAGTTACTAGAGGCGCTACGTAGTTTCTGGTACTTTCGAGTTGGCTTGTAGAAGTCGATAAAGATGCTATGGAATTTCTAGTAACTTCTAGCTGCTTTGTAGAAGTGCCTAGAGGCGCCGTGGCGGTTTCTAGTAACTTCTGGTCGCCTGGCGCACTTAAGTAGAAATGCAATGGAGTGTCCGGTAAGTTCCAGGAGTAAATTCCAGGCAGGTATCAGGACGTGAAATACGCCGGGATATCCACTTACTTCTGGTTGACCAGTAGAAGTTTTCGGAGGTGCCATGGATATTTCTCTACTTCTAGCTGTCTCGCATAAGCTACTAGAGATACTTTACAAATTGTAGCAAATCTTTGCTGTCATATAGCAGTAAGTAGAGGCACCGTTGGAACTTGTACTAACCTTTAGTCAAGTGGTAAAAGTTCCTAGAGATGGAAGCAAGTACCTTATAGATGCCATTCAGGAAGTACAGCACTTAGAACTCGGTAAGAATTTTTGCTTGTTTGGCTTGGGGGACATCGGAGATTACCGTTTTTAATCCTACCAGTCGATTTGGACATTGATCACTATAGTGGACTGATATCCCAGTAAATACTAGTAAATTACTAAAATACTGCTGCCAGTCATTGGCTGCTGTGAAATGCTAGTCTCCTGGGAGAGTCCGCCATGTTTGATGCCCGTAGTTTCGGCAGTCGTAACGAAAATGGAGAGACGCCAGAAAAGCAGCGAAGGGAAGAAGTAACGGGGAAGAAAAATGGAGACGGATCGTGAAAGGGTCGTGCTTTCGTGCTGCCATCTATAAAAATTCGTGCACCGGGTATAGCTATATGTACAGGGTGGGCTTTTTTGTGCGGCGGAGAAGAGAATAAGAACCGTCGGGATAGGAGCGAACGGAAGGGAAAAGGTGATGGGGAGAAGGAGAGGGAGAGAGAGAGGGAGAGGGAGAGCCAGACAGAAGGACCGGAAGAGAGAGGTAGAGGAGGAGAGAGGCAAAGAGAGGAGAGCAGCAAAAGTCGAGGGGGAGAAGAAGAGAGGAAGAAGGAGAGTGGCAGCAGGTGAGGGAGAGAGACAGAGAGCGAACGAGAGAGAGAGGGAGAGAGAGAGAGAGAGAGAGAGAGAGCGAGAGAGAGAGCGAGAGAGAGAGCGAGAGAGAGAGAAGGTGAGGGAGAGCGACAGAGGGAAAGATAGAGAGAGGGCCAGAGAGGGAGACAGAGAGAGGGGGGAGCAGGAAACAGAAAGATCGAGAAGGCGAGGGCTGAAAAGGAAGCGAGAGAGGCCAGAGGAGAGCGAGGAGAGGAGAACGATAGACAAAGCGGGAGGAAGGAAAAATGGCGATTCGCCTAGGGTTGCTACGTACAGAGGTATATTAGGATTTCGCGGCTGCGTGATGGCGCTGCCGTCGTTTCTTCCGGATAACCTGAAAAGGGGAGAACCATAGAGGACGGCTACGTCATTTCTTCAAGGCGATCATAACTTCTCCTCTCCTCTATCTTTTCATTTCCACCTTTCTCCCTCTCTCTCTCTCTCTCTCTTTCTCTCTCTCTCTCTCTCTCTCTCTCTCTCTCTCTCTCTCTCTCTCTCTCTCTCTCTCTCTCTCTCTCTCTCTCCCTCTCTCTCTTTCTCTCTTTCTCTTCATTTTCCACCTTTCATTTCTCTTCCTCTCATGTTGGGGGATTTTTACGACGTACCGAAACTTCGAATAGAAAACGAACCGCGCAAACACACCCCTCCCCTCCGCCGCAAAAGCACCGCCGCGTTACAACGGCACATTCGATTTTTATCTATCCCCCCGCTTTTTCTTCCTTCTCGTTTACTCTTCTCACTCTGTACACACTTTTTCTCCGGTCTGCTGAGTCCGCGTCTTATTTCAGGCTTACCAAGACAATTTCTTTTTCCTCTAATTTATTTACTACGCCGGATTGTTTCTCGAGGAGTTCACCGTACCTGAAGAGATCGTACGTCGTCGTTTCAAAGACGTCTTCGATTATATTGGGCGGTGTGGGGGTGTGTGTGTGTGTGTGTGTGTGTGTGTGTGTGTGTGTGTGTGTGTGTGTGTGTGTGTGTGTGTGTGTGTGTGTGTGTGTGTGTGTGTGTGTGTGTGTGTGTGTGTGTGTGTGTGTGTGTGTGTGTGTGTGTGTGTGTGTGTGTGTGTGTGTGTGTGTGTGTGTGTGTGTGTGTGTGTGTGTGTGTGTGTGTGTGTGTGTGTGTGTGTGTGTGTGTGTGTGTGTGTGTGTGTGTGTGTGTGTGTGTGTGTGTGTGTGTGTGTGTGTGTGTGTGTGTGTGTGTGTGTGTGTGTGTGTGTGTGTGTGTGTGTGTGTGTGTGTGTGTGTGTGTGTGTGTGTGTGTGTGTGTGTGTGTGTGTGTGTTCATTTTCTTAGTGAAACTCATAGCGGCAATGCGAGAATCCGGGCAGCAGGATCCACGCTTCATCGAACGCGACCGGAAGTCGTTTCGGCGCGAAAACAAGCGCAGGCTTTACTCTCATCCTTGGCAAACATCTTGATCTTCATCTTCGTGTTCTATTGTCGCCCTAAAAAAACAGCGCGGAGGACATAATAATGAGAAATAAAGATTAGATTCTATCAATTTTGGGGAATGTGGAATTTCAATCAAAATGCAATAATATATAATAATATAATATATATATATAATAATAATATATAATATATAGTAATGCGGTATTAAATGTTAAATTACATAATAAATAATAGCAAATGCCGAATTTAACATAAAATCAAATAAATAATAATCAGTGTTGTAAAATTGAACATTAAATAATAACGCACGCCTAACCGAATATTAAACGAAATAAATAATAAATGCAAAATTGTATGATAAATAATAACGAACGCCGTTCGTTTTAATATATATAATAATAATATATAATATATAGTAATGCGGTATTGAATGTTAAATTACATAATAAATAATAACAAATGCCGAATTTAACATAAAATCAAATGAATAATAATCAATGTTGTAAAATTGAACAATAAATAATAACGAACGCCTAACCGAATATTAAACGAAATAAATAATAAATTCAAAATTGTATGATAAATAATAACGAACGCCGAATTAAATGTTCAATCAAACGAATGATAATTATTTAAAAATTGATTAATGAATAATAACAAAATTCGAATTGAATGTGAAATTTAATCAATGAAAATACATGTAAAATTGACCAATGAATAATAACGAACGCCGAACTAAATGTTAAATTAATTAATAAATAATCATAATAAATGTTCGCTACGTTTGAACATTTATTATGATTATTCTCCGTGTGTAGAACGTGTGGCTCCGTGTGTAGAACGCGACGTAAAACGATCCTGTGTGTGCATATAACGGAACGCGTACATACGGTTAAAAGTCTCGCGCGCGAATAACTAAAAAAAATTATAATTGCATATTCTGGTGCCCTCGGGACTGTGCCGTTTTAGTCGCGTGTCTCGTCGTCGTGAGAAAAAAGAAATCGCCCGGTAAGACAAAAATTAACGAGGATAAAAATTAAGCCCCGAGACTCTTTCAAAGTGCTCATTGTCAGGTTTGGTAATGTCGCAATTATGGAAACGTGCGACAGATTAAAAGATTGTCAACTGAATCGTAGATGCTCGGAGGCAAGCTTAGAGAGGAGAGACGAAATTTTGTTTACGCATTCTCCGTATAGGGGATTTTCGTCCATTTTTATTTTATCACATGAGGGGAGAGAGAGAGAGAGAGAGAGAGAGAGAGAGAGAGAGAGAGAGAGAGAGAGAGAGAGCTCTACGTCTTCGGTAACTGTTTCATCACACATCTGTAATCCGCGACGTTATCGCATACGTTTATCAGTAAATGTGTGTCTCCTCTCTTTCTCTCACGTTTTCGTATCCCCACTGATGTATGCCTTAACCCAATTTCGAGGCATCGGAAGGCTCTCCGTGTGCTACCTGGCTACGTGCACTCGGATATACGCGCGGCTGACGAAAAATAAAAACTGGCCTTTCTTCAACCCAGATCGAATACTTTCCGGCAGTGCGAGGTTCCGATTCCGAGTTCAAGCCCTGGTATTATGAACCTCATTTGGATCGCGTACTTGAATATTCAAATTATCGGATACATTGTACATACAGGGTGTCCTGTTATGAATGGATAATCCTGCAACTGTCGATAGGTCAGATCATGTCCTACTATATGCTGGAATTTCAGTTTAGTAAGAGTCCCATGGTTGTCGAGATAAAAATCATCTGCTTTTGGTTTTTCGCATGCCATTTATACAAAAGATAACTTTCTTGTACCCAGTTTTTTAAAAATAATCTTGGTTATTTGTTTTATCTATAAAAGTCATCTCTAACCTTAAATGTTAAGGAAACTTTATGAAAAAAGACTTAATTTTTTTCCCTCGCATTCAAAGGTACAGCACCTTGACACGGGGATGAAATTGGAATATTCACGTTTTTTCGGTAGGTCAAACAAAGGCGAAAATAAACACGAAATTAGATCCAGGATAAACGAAACGCTAGCTTAGATCCAACAGTACGAAATCAGCATCATCCTTCGAACTCTGAAAACCGACACATCCACGTACACGCCCCCGAAAACAAACAAACAAAAAAAACGTTTCGAAGGAACGGTCGCAAAAACACGTTCGTAAGAACCGATACATGCATAGAACAACAACAACAAAAAAGGAAAAAAAAACCTCGCGTCCGCATGCATGATCGAACCGCGTGTTCAGTGGGTCAGATGGGACAGGCGTTTTCGAGAGCACCGAACGAGAGAGAGAAGATGAGTTAACCGTTACTTTCCCACCTGATACATCTGTGGCCACTCCGCGTTGAGGACTGCGTGAACAAAAAAAGAACCCCCTGGATTGTACTATCACGGAAATCTTCGCGAAATATTTCTCCTGGACTTCCCATATTTGGCAACTTGCGAGTAGACTCGTCGGGAGTTTTTTCGAGATAAAAATAAATTCGTCGTTTCGTTTACTTCGAGCCATTTTTTGCAATCATCTACTGTTCTGTCTCCGTCAGTCCGCTGAGAATGATTGATACGCCGGCTCGATAGCAATTGTCATGGAAGATAACAACAATCGCCACATTCACGAGAGATTGCGGAACGAGAGAACAGCGTGACGAAAATCAACCTTGTGGCATGATTCTTCGCCAATGATACGCAGCCGAAGAAATAAGTCTTCGAAAATTCTCGAGCCTGGCAAAATCGTGGAGTAACGTTCGTGGTTGTGACGTCTCGTGTCATGACTCAAACGGAATTCGTCATTACCCAAAGTGGATTGATTAAGGCCTTAGGTCTTCCACAGTAACGGGTATAAAATCATGGGCGAATTTAACATTTTTTTTTTTCGTATGAAAAAATTATTCACTCGTGAAATTAATTACACATCTATTTAGTATGAATTTTAGCTGTTAGGAATTTTAGTATGAATTTAGTATGAATTTTAACTGTTAGGAATTTTTTTTGAATTTAGTATTTAGTATTAAAAAATTAATTAAAATTAAAAAGTATTATTTAGTATTAAAAAATTTAGTATTTAGTATTTAGTATGAATTTAGTATGAATTTTAGCTGTTAGGAATTTTTTTTTTCGATGTACAAAATGGCCGACTACACGAAGCTTCTCGAAACAGCTTTTTTCTAATTGGCGTGACAATTAACTTCAACAATTTTCACTCGATTTACTTGAAATGTAAAAGTTATGTTCCTAATTGCATTTCGCAGAGAAGTACGTACGGAATTTCTAATTAATCGAAAACTTTTCATTTTATGAGCAGTTATGATGAAATTTTTCACTGAAAATTCATTTCTTGAGTTGAAATACCTACAACTTTTGAATAAAACAATATTTTTTAAATTCCGTACGTACTTCTCTAGGTATTCTGATGTAGATTGACGAAAATATTTGTTTTTTGTTCTAGGTCAAAAATTATGGATGCTAAATGTCAGGCCGCAGAGCACCTAACAAAAAAAGATAACAAAAGAAAATATTAGTAGTCGGCCATTTTGTACATCGAAAAAAAAAATATACATTTTCTAACATATTCATACTAAATAGATGTGTAATTAATTTTATAAGTGAATCACTTTTTCATACGAAAAAAAATGGTTAAATTCGTACATGACTTTATACCCATTACAGTGGCCTAAGGCCTCAATACGTTGCGATAAAAAAACCCAAGACAGAAGTTCGTCATCTTATGATATTGCAATTTGCATCGTTGGAATACAACGATTTTTTTTTCTTTTTTTCTAAATGCAACCTTTTTTGGTAGATCAATATTGTGCTAATTAGAAAATGAAGATTGGTTTTAGAAAAGTACGATCGTCAACGACCTTTGAATGTTTCTCGTAGAATATTCGCGATGCCCAAAAGTTTTGGCGCCTCTCGCGGCCTAAGGCGGAAGCTCTACTACTATAGTAAACTTTTTAAAAATACGTTGATAACAATGGACAACATTTAAGAAACGAAAAATTACTCAAGATTCTGCTGTGTTCCAGGATGCAAAACAGATAATAAATGTGAATTGTCGTGTCATAAGCCACCTAAAGATAAAGACTAAAAAAGTGGTTATTGGCCCTCAAAATGACTCTCTCTCTCTCTCTTGCAATTTGCAAAGCAATATTAAAAGCAAATTCTGTTATGAACAATGCATCAATATAATTTCGGACGTCCTTTGTAAAAAGCATGCCCTAAAACATAGAGTCACTCCTTCTAGAGACCTACGAGTGACTCTCATAACCTTGAAAATCTAATGCAGTGTTGACGGAGCTAAAAAAAAATGCGAAGAATGAGATTCACTGCAGTAGCATCTTTACAATCTACCATGGAGGTAAATCCCATAGCCAACTCGCAGGACATCAAGAACGAAGTAATTGTTTACATTTGAGGTTATACGTTGACTGGCCATATTGAAACACGGCTGCGCCACCTCTAGGACGTGAAAATCGCCAATAGCTAAAAGATGCAGCTATCGAATAAAAATATTTTTCGAAGATGGCACTGTTTCACCCACCTAGGTAGACGTAACCCGTTGAGTAAAAATAAATATAGTCAAAAGATGAGTCACAACTATTATTCTGACAATTTCCAACGTTCCTACCGATTTTTCGGACCGCCACTGTAGCGTGTATCGCCTCCGACTCATCAAATCTACTCCTTGGATCGCCACCGACATTTTCGCTCGATTATTTTTAAGTCACAGCTCACACGGCTCTGTGATACTCTCGAAACTCTGCGTGTGTCAACTCGGGTGTAGGATGGGTCGCTAGCGACGCTTCTTACCGACGAGGGACCGCGGTTCAACGGCTGGCCGTGAGATGGCGCCGCGATCGCCGAGGATGCCGAAAAGAAGTGACAAAAAAAATGAGGTTAGGGTCGCACAAGTAATCGGCGATATTCTTCGGTAGTGCTCGAGGAAAAGGATGCCGAGTAAAAATAACTCCGTGATAAATAAGCGTAACGAGGAAAAAAAGAGAAACAAGACGAAAAACACGCGATAAGGAGAGTACCGCGGCGAAGAGAGGAAGTAGGTTGAGACGAGGAAAATTATTCTCTTTCTCCCTCTCCGTCTCTCGAGCGCGGCACGTCGAGAAATCGTCCCAAAGTACAGTAAACATCGCAAAGAGCGTCCAAGAAGTCGAGAAGAACGAAGTAAAAGAGAAGAGGCAAGTGAAGTGAGAGAAAAAGAAAACATGCGAAGAGATTAATTAAAGAGAGGATAAAAACGAGTGTTCGCGCGTTTGTGTTCGAGCGTCCTCGACACAACGTCAAGTACGTAAGAGAGCGTGAGAGGGAGAGAGAGGGCGCGATGTGTGAAAAGAAAGCTTAGAGTATTCGAAGGCGTGTTATCGCGCGAGATGGGCGCGCGAGAGCGTCTAAGCAGCTGATAAAAGTCGGTGGTGCGCCTGTACGTCGACGCGCAGATAACGCAAAATAGCGCTCGGCGTAAAGAGCCTCGAATAGATAGAGCCAGATAAAGCACAGGTTTACAGAACACAGGTGAATGTCGCGTTATTGTGTTACATATCCGTGCGCGAGAACGAGACCAACGCCCCTGTAGATACTCTTTTATTTTTTTTCGTTAATTCATCCAAAATTCGCATCTCTCGTGATCGCCCGGCTCGAAAATTGCTCGCTCGCTTTCGACTGTCTCGTAACGTAAACGGATCGGTAAAAAAAATCGGTGCGCGCGAGAGGGAGCGTGAGAGAGAGAGAGAGGGCGACACACAGGTGCTCTCGACGACCGACTTTTGTAATTTCCGTGGCACGGTGGCGCACGTTCCGTGGCTGTTTTTGTTTTTTTCTTGTTTCGCGTCCTACCGAAGTGTCAGTGGACGAAAAATTATTTTCGCCATCGAGTCCCGCGCTTTCGCCGTCTCGTTCGGCTTGCTCAGAATGATTCACCGGAAAGCCGCGTTTTTACGAGGGCAATCGCGCAACGAGTAGCCGCCGTTGTTTGCTCTTCTTCGATCGGGGAATATATATGTATATATATATAAAAGAGAAATAAGCTTTTGAAAAGGACATGCCGCGGGATTGCGGAGTTCATTACAGGTAAAATTGTGAGAGGGGATTAACTCGCGGCAATCTCTGAGGCAGTCTTCTTTTTTGCTCGTCTTTCCTCCTCGCCTTTCTATTCGTAAGAGCTCCGAGGCCGCGTGACCATTGGCGGGATATTTGAAAAACGGGGGACGATCGAGACGTTTATTTTTTATGTGCCTCGCGGTGGAAGATTGTTTTTTTTTTTAGGGTTTAAGGTTATGGATGGTGTTTGGAATTAGTCGGGACGTCGAAGTGTAAGTCCTGTGTGAAAAGGGGCGGAAATATTGCGTCGTATATGCGAGTGCGTGTGTGGATTTTTAGTTCGCCCTCTGAATTCGACAAACTTTGAGATCTCGGGATTTTCATTAAATGTTGAACTTTTTCGAATGTAACAGTTGAATTGAATTTTAAAAGTTAAAACTCGGCTCGAATTTCCATCGCATTGAAGTTTTACTTAAATTTAAAAGTTTTACTATAATTAAATTTTATTTTTATTTAAGTTAGATTAAGTTTGACTATAATTAAATTTTATCTTAATTACAATCAAAATAAATTAAGTTCCACTATAGTTCAATTTTATGTTAATTTAAATAAAATAAAATTAAGTTCTACTTGAATTCAAAAGTTTAACTTTAATTTAAAAGTTAAAACTCGGAACAGCTTGAATTTTCATAGCATTGAAGTTTTAGGCGTTGGCGCGATACGATTTCACCTTTCATTTGTTAATTTGTATCATTTGAAAACATTTTTTTTTTTGCAAATCGTGATAGTGAATCTTTAATGAAGATACGGAAAAGAGGAAGTCATTTTTATAACCAGAATCGGCAGAAAAAATATCTCACTAACAAAATGAAAAATCCGTTGCATTCCAACGATGCAAACTTGAACGTCGTAAATTTTGGGATGTTGGACTGTTTTTTATTTGGCGTGAATGGATTATCATTTATGGCCGCGGTTGATATCGAATTCCACCACGGTCACTTGAGGGTTCCGGGTTCAATAATATTTTCGATTCTGTACATTGTTGATGGACAATTTTTAATTTTTTGGGTCATATTTTTTTTAGAATAGACATTTCTCAGTGTTAATGAAAATTTTTTCGTATTTTTCGTGGACAATTTGTACATCTTTCGTAGAGATTTTCCAATTGGGCAATTTCTAAATGTTTTGGGAACAACTTTTGAGCTTTTATAGACAATTTTCGAGCTTTTTATTGAATATTTTCAAAATTTTATATAAAAAAGTTCGATTTTTAAGAAAATTTACTCATTTCTCAGAACCAAAAACTTTATACGCAATATTAATACGTACTCGTGTGTGTTTCCGATGTGATTTCAGCGGAGGGATGGCCGGGCAGCACTACTGCCTGCGCTGGAACAATTACCAGTCGAATATGACGTCGGTTTTTCATCAGCTGCTACAGACGGAGGCCTTCGTCGACGTCACCCTGGCCTGCAACGAGGCTTCGTTAAAGGCGCACAAGGTAGCCTACTCGAGATTCACAGTTTCGTATAACCGAGTCCTCAGTCAATTCCGCCGCTTCGCGAGCAGTGGAAAACCCTGCAGTCTCTTTATCATTCGAGCTACACAAAATAACTAGAAGTTTGCTGTAACGTCGCTGCATGAAAAATGCATTGAAAATAAAAAATGCACAGTGCCGTTTCATCGACAGACGCGTTAAAAATACAATAACGATTATCGTGGCTTCGTTTCCAGGTCGTACTGTCGGCGTGCAGTTCTTACTTCAAGAAGCTCCTGCTCTCGAATCCTTGCAAGCATCCGACGATAATAATGCCCCAGGACGTGTGCTTCAACGATCTCAAATTCATCATTGAATTCGTGTACAAGGGAGAAATCGACGTGTCGCAGGCCGAGCTCCAGGTGAGTTCTCGAATAACGTATAATCGCGATTGCGGGCTATCGAACGAAAGTTCAAAGAAAACAATGAGATCGATTCGACAAAGTTCCGAGTTACCGACCGTTCGTCCGGTCGGTAACTAGCCTGCCTCGGCTACTCAAGACCAACGGCAACCAAGAGGGAAACCTTCCTTACCGACGCACCCGCGACCACAAGAATCCCTACTTTGCCAGCAGTCGGTAACTTACCGACCTCGGTCGATAACGCCTAAATCGTTTGTTCCAACAGATGACGCCTCTTGGCTGAAAAAGCAACGGCCGTGCGCGAAAGGGCTTCGGCAAGTTCCGCCGCGACTCGCGAGACTCGCTTTCTCCTTCACTCTTTATCTCATTCTCGGTCGTTCGTCTTTATCCGCGGGGATCCTCGGCTATTCGGTAGTACTACCCTCGCCGTAAATAATCCAGCGGTAGACTCTCTCTCGCGTCGTTTTACACGCGAAATGACTGGCGATTTCGCGTTTCTCGGCGTCGTGACGAGAACCTCGCGCTCGTCGTCGCGGTTGTGTTTTCGCCGAATTGAATTCCCGTGGCGGTTTCGCGCGACTAATCGCGATACTACTTTCGTACACCCCGCGCCAGTTGTTACTACCACGAGAATCGACAGTTCCGAGAACACTCGTTCGCGACTCGTTTTCATGTAATTGTTGCTTCATTTTTTGTTGTTGTCGTTTTTTTTTTCCCTTTGTCGAGCACATCGTCGAGCGAAGAAGATTCTATTTGTACCCTCGTTTTTTTTCGACTTTTTTTCAATTTTACACATACATAAGTATTTAAATATGTATACGGTAAATACACGATTTTGAGTCTGATGTGCGCTCCACCTGGGCCCCCTGTCGAACACCCAGCGAGATCGCACCGAACGCAATCTCGACGAAAGAGGTTAGAAACAATCTCGATGTGTACTTTCCTGTCTCTCTCTTTTTCTCGCTCTCGTAATACCGCTCGCAAATGTCGCTACACAGCTATGTGCAACACATCATATGCCTACTGACACCGACACTGCCATTTTTTTGCATGCCTCTCTGTTCATTATCATTATTCGTACGTATTACTGAGAACGCGCTCGTTCGATACCTACGGAGGGTATGAGGGACGACGCGAGAAAAAAAAACCGCGTTCGCGACCCACGTGACCATTGCAAAATTCTTTCGACCATGAAAATTCGAAGTTTTTCGCTTTCTCGTGCCGTGCTTTCCCCGGGTACAGCGGGGAAAGGCACATCCGCGTAGGAGGAATGCGAAACAAATTGACTCGTTTTTTTGCTGCGGATATGAATGATACGCGGTCTAGGCGGCGGGAGGGCAGAGATCCGGTGAGTCGAGTGGAAAGTGGGAGGCGTCGCGACGTCGAAGCCTCGTCGTGGCCCTCCCCCCCTTCCTCGCGGCTCCCCCTTCGCCACCCCCCGCCGCGCCCCGTGAAATCAATAAAAGGACAGTCTTCGACCCCGCGTCTCGTTAGGACGCGCATTGTTCGGCAATCAGGCTACTGCGGGCGACTCGATCAGTGGTTCTCAAATATACCCCCCCCCCCTCTATCTCTCTCTTTCTTATCGCCCGACGGTGTCGCCGCGAATTACGAAGTGAGTCGACGACCTCTCTCACTCTCGTGCTTTTTCTCCCTCATTCACTCGACTCAAACGTTATCACCTTCGAGTCGTTCGCTCAAGCCCCCCCCCCCCCCCCCCCATAATCCATTCATTTAATTACGCAATTCTGACGAGACTCCCGACCGATAATCGGTAGTGAAAAAGAAATGTATGTTTACATCTTGCGAAAAGTGCCTCGATTGCGTTTATCGCGGAGCTTCTTAACCTCGCTTTTGCACAAACGAAGGGGGCAATTTTTGAAACGCGTCGAAACGTCGAGACGCTTCGAACGTATCGGCTAATTATCGGTGACCTTTGTTTTTAGGCATGTAGCCACGGTTATCGAGCCTCGTTGCAATAGACGTTTTATCGGTTGCGGTGTATTTGTTGGTGCGTCGGGAGTCGCACACCGGTCGCCATTTCTTTCACATATTTCGTGCGAATCTCTCGCGTATCGCTCGGTCGGACACGCTCGGCTGTTTGTACTCGTGATTGAATATTCCTGGACGCACTCTCGCACGTTTGCTCGTACACCCAACCCTCCCCCCCTCTCTGTCGCTTTCTGTGTATCGCTGTCCCTGTCTCCAATTCTTTCTCTCTGACACGTACGTACGTACAGGCACGGTGGAGTTCAGAGCCCGAGAGCGAGAGTGCAAAAATACACGGGCCTAGCGCCTTTGTGCATTTCTCTCTCTCTCTCTCTCTCTCTCACGAAAGTACGACTTGAGTTTCGTCTTGATTTGTCGTTTTGTTTTCTTGGTTTTTTTTTACCCCTTCTTCACCTCGTTCCGCGGCTGTCTTATTTTTTCGTCTCTTACATATATTTTTCATCTCGCTTCGGTTTTGCTCGCCTCGGTCGTCCGTCCTCCGTTACACCTCTTCGTCCCTCGGCCGCGGCCGGGCGCGACGTGCTGGCACGCAACTCCCGAGGCCTCTCTCGAACCGTGATTGGTCGCACACCCGCGTGTCTTCGTTGCACGCTGCAACCCCGACCGTGCGGATTATTCCACGGAGTCCCCTCTCCCTCTTCCATCCATCCTACGTCTCTCGCGCTGTCTCACTCGCGCACCCGCGATGTTTCCATTCGTGGAGAGGGACTGTGGAGGTTGCGCGTGTGTGTGCGTGCGTGCGTGCGCGCGCGCGCGCGTGTGTGTGTGCTGGCTGGCATTCGACCGAAGACAAAATCAACGTTTGAGAACGAGAGGAAAAAATCGGGCGCAGCGAAACACTCTTCAAGATTTTTCGAACCGGCGGCTGGCGGTTCGGTCGAAGAGCGACGGTTTTTGTTTTTATGCGATTGAAGGGACTCCATCTATCTAGAGGCCCGAAAAAATGGCCAAATTCCGATTTTTTTCGTTCCGGGAAATGAAAAAGGAACCCATCTTTTTTAACACATATATCGAGTCTTTAAAAAAATGTTACCCAAAAATGCAGAAAAACAACAAAAACATGGCCGCCGGTAGATGATGAATTCTTTTTCTTGACGTTTGACGGTGGACGCTCGTCAGCCTAAACGATCCATTTAAAATCGGAAAACCAAACGGGCTATTCAAGCTAACAATAAATACGAGTCGTTGACGATCGTTGATTTTTTAAATAATTTTTATTAAAAACGTGGCGACGTATTGAAGTCGAGCATGAAAAATCTGTGAAAAAAAATAGTCATTGTTAAAAAATGAATGTTGATTTTAGAAAAGTGAGATCGTTAACGACCTTTGAATGTTTCTCGTCGTATCTCCTGTAAATGTGGAAACAATTCGTCTAGTGGTTCTCGAGATATTATGTCCACCAACATTGAAAACAGTGTTTCGAGAAAAACGCGTTTGACGTTCGAAGTATGGTGCCGCTAACGCTCGCCCGGCCGACTGTTAGAAGCCGCAGCTCATTCAATTTTCGGCATATTCCAATGAAATTCTCAGGGAACATAGCTAAAGGGTATTTTTCAAAAATATAATTTTTTACCCACCCAGGTGCATGTATGGTACTTAGGGTGATAGGCCGGACTGCAAGGGCACCTAGTTTGCCTTTTTTCCCTTCAAAATGCCAGAATACTTTCCCCCGGTACCTGTGGTGAATACGGGACGGAATTCGAATTTTGACGTTCGAAATCGTCCAGCTCGCGGAATCGCGCACGTCGGGATCGAATTTCAAGGTCACGTGTATAATATACACTAAGGTTGAAACTGAAAATACTATTTATATGTGCAAATAAGGACGTTTGTATAGAACAATTGAATATAAAGGAAAATTGGGAGAAAAAATGTATCTGAAATTATGAGACAGAGGGTGTAAAGAGCTGCTCGATTTTTTTCTCTTCATTTCTCGTCACATCTCGAAATCGACGAAGCTCGAAGCTCTCATAACCGAGTCTTCTCGAGAACTCTCGTTTCTTTCTACCGCCAGCTCCGGGTGGCCTTGACACGACTGCTGTGAGAGAGGCGACACACATAGAGACGAGAGAAAAAATGTGTGTGTGTGTGAGGGAGAGAGAGAAAGAGAGAGAGAGAGAGAGAGAGAGAGAGAGAGAGAGAGAGAGAGAGAGAAAGAGAAAGAGAGTATGGATCCAGGGCCGTAGGCGAGTCGTACAAGATCGTAATGGTCGGATCCACGTAACCCTCGTGAGCAAAAGTGTAACTCATTATTGGCAGTTCAATAATTATTGGCCCTGCTGATTTTTGTTTAATGAATTTTTTAAACATGTACAATAGAACCTCGATTATTCAAACCTTAATTATCTGGACCACGATTCGGTCTATCGGAACGATCAATTAGCCCAACGTTGGCGCGAAATTTGAATTGTGGCGCGCGGCTCGAGGGCGTTTTTCGTCTTCCAGTGTTAGACCGATTGCACACTTGGTTTTGCCGGGAAATTTTTTAAATTTCTTCCTCGTATTGCGCAAATGTGAATTATTGCGAATTGTTTACATCACGTTCATTTCGCGTAATTCGTACGTGTCTGGACTTCAACTGCAAGTCCTTCGATTCCCAAGCGTAAACGTATTGTTCCTGCTTCGGAGAAAAAACGGGCATTTTTTTAGAAGTTAGGCAAGAGCCGAACTAGCGCAGATCTAGTACGCCTTTGTGATGTGTGAAAAGCGGCGAACACCGATATAAAGAGCAATCGAGAGACAGTGAAATTTTTTCCATCTTAAACGGATGGTGGTGCTGCTTTCGAGAGGGGTCTCGAGTGGTCAGAGAAACAGGTGGACGCCCTACGCAGCTACTGCTTCTTCACGGGTTACACCTAACTCGTGGCCAGAAAAAAAGAGGAATTTTCAGGGATTTTTTTCTGCTGAAACGTGTGCAGTTTTTCATTTTTTTTGCCGGCTCCATATAACACGCAAAAATTTTTTTGCAATTTCTGCAAATAATTTTTTCCATATGTTTAACCCGTCACATGGGATGATCGCCTTAAGTATCTCTTGCAATTTTTGTATTGAAAAATATTTATACACGTGGTAGCACTGTTGTTCGGGAACGAATCATTCGAGAGAAAAACAAACGAATTTGGTTTTTGCATGAAACCCCTCGACTTTGAACGAAACGACTTAAAGTTTCCAGCGAATAGTTTTGAAATGTGATATTTTCTGAAAACGTGGAAAACGGTCGATGTTTTCAAAAATTTCAAGCAGGTATAAGCCCTTGCGCACTTTGGGCACAGGACTCTCCGTGAAATGCTCTCATTATAAACATAAATATGTCTCGAGTTATCTAAAGATTATTGTTAAAACATTACGTTGTACGCAATGTTAAGTATGCGGGCATTGGAGACTGTACTACGTGAGGACTACTGTGTAGAATTCTCCCTCTTCAAAATCGAATGTCCTCAAAATCACCTTCGCCCAAATGTACAAGGAATGCATTGTACTTTATTCGCATGCTGATTTCTTCGTTTGCCGTTGCATTGATACACGGCCCTTCAAGAATCCACGAACCCTTCTGGCTCGAAAAACAAAAAAGATCGCAACAGGTCGATATTATAATGTATGAATAACAATGATCATAATAATTATGAAAAAAAAGAATGTTTCTTGGGTCATAGCCAGAATACTTGTCTTCTCACTTTCAAGGGAATGAGTAAGAGAGCGAGCGAGGCGGGGGGGCGAGAAACGAATCGAAAGCGAAGGGTTCGGTGCACCGTGTCTGGTCCACACAGTCAGTCTCTCTCTCTCCCTCGTCTTCCTTGGCTCCCGTTCATTCGTTTCGCACAGACGATCCGCGACCGAACGCGGCGGAGGAGCAATGCGAAGCAGCGGTGGGGGGTACGTGGAGAGGCCCCCGCGAGCATGTAGTTGTATAGAAAGAAAGGAGGAAGGATATCCGCGAGCGAACGAATATTGCGCGAATGACCTCCTTCCTCGAAGTGGCGCGTTTTTTTTTCTTTCGTATCTCTTCTCTTTTTTGCGCGCTTTTTCTTTCGCTTTTTTTCTCATTCATTCTTACGCGAATGATGAATTTTTTTCTTTCATTTTCTCATATTTGCAATTACAGTAGGATACCGGTGCTGGTATATATTTGATCCACGTTTTATTTCAACCGGGAAACAAACAGCGATGTTCGGCTAGTAGGCAACTTTTTCCGAAGTTGCCATACCAATTGAAAGCAATCGAGATTAATAATCTAAGACGAATCAGAGTCGAATTTATTTCCCCCATGGAAGCTTAGAAACGGACACGTGTATGCATGTATAACGATATGGAGTATTTATTCAAGACACGGAGGAAAGACGAAGAAGTCGGATATAGAGTTGCCGGTGTGACCTCGTTCCCTATACTCTCTCCCTCTTATACTCGTTTCTCTTCCTCGCTCTCTCGCTTGCTCTCTTTATCTCTCCCGCATGCACAGTCAGCGCACAGGTTCTTGCTCGCCTGGACTTGCTTCGTTGCTGGTTTGCAACGGTTACGGAGAAACTCGGACACCTGGCCGGACCAGGAACTCTTCTTCTCTCGGCTCTTCCCTTTCTTTATGCCAACACACACTCTTGTCTATATATTCATACATAGGGACAACACTGTTCTCTTTCCCTATCTCTTTGGCTCTCTTCTATCTCTCTCATCCTCTCTTTCTCAACACACATATTTATGTATCTATGTGGAGCACTGTTGCGTCTGCTACGAGGAAAGAGCTTCCCGCGCAGATTGCCAGTACCGTTTTAGCGACCTTGAACTTTTACTCGTGGCCCAAAGTGCGAGAGGAAGAGACACGCTTAGTTGAAGCGAGAAACCGGGTTTTTCCCCATTATTATCTTCGAATTAATTTGCACTCGTTTCCAGGCCGTTATTGCGCTTTAGGCGAGACCGATAATCCGGGGTTACCCCCTGGGGGCAAATCTGATACCTGTATACGAATCTTCGGATGCATATACAGCGATGATAAATTGGCAACCCTGAATCGTTTTTGGGACTCGTACTTTTCCTCCTCTGAGCGGTTTGAAATATACGCAGGTGCAGTCTAAGTTTACTGCGGGGACGTACACGCAACCCCGTTCGCCATTTCGCCGACCCTCATATACGCGCAGCGAAATCGTCCGACGCCGCAAAAACACGCGCGAAGACGTCTTGAATATGGTCATCTGGTGGTTGATTTACTCCAGAAAACGCGCTCGAAGTTTACCCCACACGTAGCGTTATATACATATTTATTATTATACGATACCCGAAATTACAAACTTATCTGGGTTGCAAACACACGTTTTTATTCGTTCTATCAGAGTGACAGACACGCTCTTATTTGACAATGGATTTTGGGACAGCCTGTCCTCTCGACCACCACACAATCGCTGCGATCGCGGGAGGTTCAAGCGCGCGCGGCGCATGTGCGCAACTCAATGGACGCCCGTGCGAGGGCGCGCGCCATCTGGAACACCGGATATTATTTTTTCGAGTTGAAATTAATCTTTTCCCCACGGAGTCTACTCTTTACGAACACAGAATCAGAAATACTTGGGATTGCAGAGAAAAAAACGCGGAAAAATTAATTGGCGCCAGGGTGGATTCGAACCCGCGACCTTCGCATTACTAGTCCAAGACTTAGACCACTGAGCTATCGCTCCCTCTTGGACATACGTGCCTCAATCGCCATATAGACAAAAACCGCAAAGTTCGAGCCCCCCGAAAAATTCAAGACGATAATTCAAGCTGAGTACTCGACGCGTTGCTCAATTCTAGGCGATCGAACGACGATGGGCAACCATCGGTAACGGCTCGCAGCATTAGTCGCTATCGCTCGAAGATTACGCAGTCGTGAGATTTTGGAACTCGACTGTACAACTAGCGCCGCGGAACTCATGATTTCTGCAACATGAGCCACCCAGACTTCGTGTTTAATGCCCGCGTATACGCATACGTGTGTTTCGTGCGTGCAACGAGAAACGTCGTCGGCATCGGCAATGTGCAACGTGGTATGCGTAGACGACTGGAGCCCGCAGATTCCCTTTGTTCCCGCAAACTCTAGCGGCATAGCTGCGACAGCGAGAGAAAGAGAGAGAGAAAGAGAGAGAGAGAGAGAGGGAGAGAGAGAGAGAGCCACACGCACACAACAATTTCTCCTCTCCGCCCTCTTCCGTCTCCGCGTTGCACTATAGCGTTCTTCTTCGCGTTGTGCCTCGTTCTCTCATCCGTATCGCCGTTTCTCTCGTCCCCCACCAACGCCCGCCCGCCCGTCAACGCCGAACTCGCCGGTTCGACTTCCCCCTCCACTACGGCCCGTACACATTTTCTTCCTTTTCTTTCGACTCTCGCCTAAACCACGCGGCCCGTCCTTATCCCACTTCTCTTCTTTTTAGCCTTCTTCGTATACATACGCAGATTTTCGTTGCCGCGTGCAATCGTCTTGAACCTATATACATATATTGACTGCTAAGAACAAAAAGACACAACCTGCAACGCTTCGGCATGCTAAATCGTTTGGGTTGCGTTCCTCGCTCTTGCTATGGCGATCCGGCGTATATTGGTGATCCAATGTCGGAAGGGCGTCGGTACCGTTCTCGGAAACGGTCCCTACGCCCTTTCTTCCCCGGCCCTGCAATATATGTATAGACATATATGGGGCATTCCAGCTTCACTCAGCAACTATTCTCCTCACCATCGTTGACGGTAGATTTTCATAGTGGAATACCTCACTCCTGGTTTTGAAAAACACTCGATTTTTTCATCCCCCCCACCCTGCCCGTTGCGGCTGCGAAAAAAATCGAAAAGTCCACTCTAGTCGATTTTAATATTCTGAAAAAATTCACATACTCTTCAAACCTGTTTTGTGCATTTTTCACTGAAGCTCAACTAGTGCTGCCGACATTTACGTGTTTTTTGAAATGTCGATTTTGGGAATGATTATTCGACAGTTTGGAAGCCGGACGAGTATTTTTTCGGTTAGGTTGAAAAAAGAACTTAAAAAATGCGTTTTCAAAGTAGAAAGAACGTATGTAACATTTGCAATGCTCGGTGGAGGATTGAGATAGCTCAAAAAATGAATCGAAGCCTTTTCTTTTCAGGTAGAATCTAATTCGTTTCACAACGAAAAAGAAAGGAAGAGAGAAAGAGGACGAGAGGGAGAGAACTAGATAACACGGCATATATAACATAGGATAGGTAACATAGCAAAAATAGGATTTAAGACGATTAAAGAAGAATTCAGAATGGTAAACATGCCACCCTAATTGAATTTCATCTAAAGCCATTATTTTTTATTTATTTTTTTACCCACAAGAACGAAAAAGTACTTTTGTAATTGCCAAACTGTCGAATAATCATACCCAAAATCGAAACCGCTTGAAAAATAGTAAATACCGAAGGTGCTAGTTGAGCTTTGGTGAAAAATGCACGAAACAGATCTAAAACGTATCGAAGTTTTTTCAGTATTTAAAAAACGGCCCAATTAGACTTCGATTTTTTGCAGCCGCAGAAGGGCACGAAGTGGGAAGGAAAATTGGAAAAAGTTAGAGATTTGCTCGACACCAGGAGTGAGGTTTTCCACTGAGGAAATGTCCCATCGACAATGGTGAGAGAAATAGTTGTTCGACTGTCGATAGTTGATTGCTAAAAAGAAACGTATACTTTAAAATACAAAAGTTTTGCGAAAACCTTTAAAAAAATCACACAGAAAAACAACAAAAAATTGCCGCTGGCCGATGATAAAGTTTTCAGGAAATATATCTGAAATGCGATACTATCGAATAAGGAAATTTTTGAAAAATGTTACGTTAAGAGCCTTTTAAAAAAATACAGAAAAACAAAAAAAAGATGGCCGCTGGCAAACGATGAAATATTGAGTGAATATAGCTAGAAGATACTATCGAATAAAAATCTTCTTGAAAAATGTAATTTTTGACCCACCTAGAAAGATGTAACCCTTTAAAATGCATTTCCCAAATAAATTTAAGAATCGTGCAAGAACTATTTCTGCAAAAAAGCATTGCGATTTTGAGGGAGGCATCGATAGAGATGTGAACTGAAAAATGATCGATACGTTGACACCTGCCGAGTTACATTGTCATTGATCGATAAATAGTTCTTATTCTAGGTGTAAAGCAAAAAGTTGGATAAAAAAGAATTCGGCGGCAGAAAAAAAAATCGGCCCTCTAGCACGAAAGACGAAAGTTGAGTGGCACGTGAAAACGGGGCACCGTGTATATAGTCGCGGTTTGGGCGAGCCGAATTCTCCCGCTCTTTCCCATCGTGTCTGGCGTCCCTGCACGCCCAAATCCACGAATCGCCCAATAGCCTGCTCGCCATGAGAAAAAATGCACACCGTATCCGAAAAAGGCAAGAAAAAAAAGAGTCTCAAAACAATTTGATCCCACAGTCGAATCGAACGAAAAAAATGTCTGCCTACAGAACGAAAGTGGTCGAATTTTTTATTTCCTCTACCCTAATTATTACGCCAAAACTTTTTTTCCTCGTCCTCAAATTTCAAATCTCCAATAAAGATCCTTCAAAAAGTTTAAGTAATTCCCGTATCTCAAAATTCGCCGAAAAAAAATGAACAATCGAAGAAAAAAGTGTTCTCGCACGCCAGTGATCATCGTGCAAAACGATTGCCCGCTAATGGCCCATTTTTTGGGACCGTGGAGCTTGACGAATGAATGCAGGTACCGGATGCTCGACTAAGAAGATGAACGGGTGGAAGCAGAGAACGAAACGAACGTCCTCGTCGTTCATTTCTCCCTATCCTTCTTACGTGTCGCGCCTTTCCACTTTGGAGGCGCATGCATTGACGCCCAGAATCTCTCTTTTGCCTTTTTTTTCTCTGGTCTTTGACGCGGTCTTCAAGGCCTTGAGCGGCTTGAAAGCCGACCGGAAACGGACTCTAAGAACTTTGTGGAAAGGGGGTTGAATAATATACCGATAATTTGTTTAATTTGAATCTTTGAAAATAACGGAGAGTAAAATTCCTCGGGTGCCCCCCCCCCCGTCTAACTCTCGCGAGATCATTGCCGATGCATTAAAACACGTCGAATCGTACGGACCGATGATGCGAAGCCGAATTCTCGGTAGTGGCACTCGAGCCGAGAGCTTTGGAGCGAGTGAGCCAGAGAGAGAGGGGGAGAGAGAGAGAGGGGGAGAGAGAGAGAGAGAGTCCATCCGACCGGGACGGCTGGGCGTCCGGACCCTCGAAAAATCTCGCAAGAGTGTTATACCCACACAGACACATACGAAGAGTGTAAGGCAGTATAGCGCGGCTAGTCCAGAGTGCGGTAGAGGAGTATAACGCATACTCCATAAACGATGCCCCCGCGGCTGTCTCTCTCATTCGGCAGGAGGCAGCCCTCACCAGATCATACCACACCACCATCATCATGGAGGCAAAGACCCGTGCAGACAGCCAAACAACGGGGGTCTCTTTCCCCGAGCGCCCCTCCGTCTCCACCTCACGTCGCCGTCCTCGAGATTATCCACGTTCCGATAGATCGATCCTCTCTGTCGCCCGCATACCTTTCGTAAAGTCTCCCGTCCCGCTCTCACACCCGCGCCTCAAACTCTGTAACCTCAGCGCGCACAGACGCCTGTCCGTTCGCTCCCTCTCCGCTGCTACGTGTACGTGTATAGTCTACACTGCCCACAAGCCCGCGCGCATCGTGCGAAAACTATATTTGTGTGTGCCTACTCTATATATAGATATTTATAGCGCACAGTCTACTCTTTCTCAAGCCTAGGCTATCAGCGAATCCGCAGACCCCTTCGCTCGCGTCCCCCACCGCGCGGCCGCCTCGTCGCCCCCCCCCCCCCCTCCCCGGCCGATTTTCGCGCAGGTCTGAACCTGCAGCTCTCGACGACCGGCGCATCACACGCAACCGTACGACCACACATGTATACGCACACACGTGGAGGCGAAATAATACCGGCGAAAATCTTGTACCCATTGGCCTTTCCGCGGGCACGTACGTGAGATGCACGGTCGTTGGCATTCTCGTTTCTCACTCGATCCATCGAAATATACGTGCCAATAAATGATCGTAACCAACTACTGTTGGATGCTCGTGTTCCAGAGTCGAAACGGCGCGTACGTAGCGTGGAGGATATCGCGGTCGCTTCGAGACGTAAGGGCGCAAGGTCCGTAGGATTTTACGTGCCGAAAGACGGCGAAGTTGGCCCTTACGCGAGCTAGGCACTCGCATACGGGTGTGTAGCATGCACGAGAATAGTACTGTAGCGAGAAGCAGCCTCTCCTCCCTCCCCTCCCCTCCCCACTCCCGGAATCCTCAGCGGTCCGCCCGATCCCCGCGGGTCCTCATTGGCCGCGCCTCCGACTCCCCCCACCTGCGCTCCTTGTATTCCTCCGGCGTCGCCGATACAGTGAGGCAAGGGGTATTGTACAGTCCTCGTCGCACCCACGCGTCTACGTCTTACTCGTTCTCTGTCCGAACTTTCGCGCACGCACACACAAACCGGCGAGTTTACAGTACCGCGAAGCCCGCCGCTCTCTTCGTCACTACTTCGTCCTACTCCTCCACTCAAGCACTAATACGAACATGGCCGGCGATGAGGTTACGTACGCGAACCTCCCGGCATACACACACACAGAGGGAACCTCACCGAGCATTCTGCGTGCGCGCTCGTCTCTCTGGGTCTCTTTTCGTCGCTTTCCGTCCTCGTTCATCTCATCGCGCGAAATTTCTGCCTAACCTCACTCACTCTCTTTCGTCTCTTCGACTCTCGCGCGCGACTTCGTCTCCTGCTCCACTGTTCCTCTTTATTCGACGATATCTCTTCGTCTCGCTCGCTCTCGCGCCCTTCCCTCTGCCTACCTCTCGGTCTCGCGGGCGCGCTCGTTGCTCTCGCAGTTCACGTCGCCACCGCTGCTCTCCGCGTCCTCCCGTCGCGATGCGACCGCCCTCCGTACTAACCCAGGGGTAACAGACCAGACAAAGCGAGGAATATACAGATGAGTCGGAGAAAGAAAGAGAGAGAAAGCTCTCGTCGCGGCTGCCGCTCCGTCGAATGCCATTTCACTTTCGCTGGTCTTCGCCACGGAGGAGAGCGGGCCCTGCTGCCGCCGCCGCCAGGAATTATCCTCCCGTTCTCTTGGTGGTGGTGGTAGTGGTGGCGGCGGCGGCGATGCTCATGGTGGTGGTCGTCGTCGTCGTCGTCGTCGTCGTTGTGTCGTCCGTACGCCCAAACGTCTCTCCCTATCTCGCCGTGCGAGCCCCGCGTGGTTTCCTACAGGCTACCATAGTTCTCGCCGTCAACGTCGTTGCCACGAGTTTTTTTTTAATTATTTTTTTTTCTTTCATATATCCTACAAAGTTTTCACTCCTCACTCGTTTTGTATTGCAACAGATCGTTCTCTGGTCATAACGTAAAAATCACTGAGAAAACTGTACAGCTTTTAGGCCATAAATATAAGGAATCGTCGATTAATCGCATTCGCCTAAATAGCCCGTACGAACTTATTGCTTAGATATATATATATATACGTATAGACAATGACGCTTTATGTAGCCGATGTGTTGGCAAGCGACGCGGAATAAACGTGAAAAACGTGCGGGGAAAAGTCGCGGGGTAGGCGCGCATCAAAAGCCTCGTGAGACGTCAACGGCTTTTATACCCGCTGCCTCGTTTCCGAATCTTTCGCACCTCTTTATTGTTTCCTTCGTAGCCTCGTTTTCCTTGCTTCCCCCCGCCCCCCACTCTCTATATCACTCTGTCTTCACACCGACTTTCTTCGCGAGCACGAGGTTTTTATTTTTTTTCGCCTCCCTCTATTCTTCTTTCTCTCGTGTTTTCTTTCTTTATTTTCGCATTCTTACGATCTCCGAGCATCCCTCCACTCGACTACCGAACTCGCCGCCCCCCACTGTCTCGCTCGGCTTCGTGTTGGCCCCCCCGCCCCTCTCTCCCGTCGCTTGAGTCTCACACGTCTATCGTCTCTTCTCGTCTTTCCTTCCACGGCGCCCCGCGAGGGGACACCGTCGTACGCCTACGGAGCCGTGCCCAGGTGAGTGATAAACGATACAACTTTCTTCGCGCGCGAGCTCTCGTTTTCTTCTCGCGCCCTCTCTCTCTCCCCCCCCTTTTCTCGTTCTCCTATTTCCCATCTTCTCTTCCGTTACTCTTCTCCGGTCACGCACACGCGCTCTCGTACGTTATTTCGCGGTCTAGTGTGTGCGTGCGTATTTTGTTGTCGTCAGTTACCGCGAGGTTATGTGCAATTTTCGTCATTTTTGATTCTTCGCGCCGTTAAACGCCGCGAGAGAACGCAAAAAGTGACGCACAACGATGCTACTGTGAGTGTTACGCGCGCGCGAGTTTCTTTTTTGTTTTGCTACACGATCGGACGAACCGCCCTCTTCGCAGTACCGCGTGTGCTCGGCGCGCCTAGTGCTTCGACGTGACCCCCCCCCCCCCCCCCCAATTTCTACTCTAACGCGAATGGCTCGAGATTTGTATTCTTTTTTTTTTTCACGAAAAAATAACACGCAATGTACGCAACGAGTTCTTTTTCGATTCAGTTCTTATGCCTCGTTGAAAACACGGATTAACACGAAGTGGTGCACATTTTGTTTTCTCATCGTGGAGGTCGAGATCCATCGAGGTTTTTCGTGTGCCAGTGATTTCGTGAAACTTTTCCGAGCTCCTATCTACACTCTGTCTCCCTCCCTCGATACGGGGTTTACGTAAATCTGGTGCGATGTGGAGGCTGTTTTTTTTCGCTCTTTCTCTCAAAGTGAATCCATCGTGCGCGCGCGCGCCCTGGAGTCTCGTGTTTGCGAGTAAAATAAAAGAGTAAGGAGAGAGACGGTCGGTGCACATGTCAGTGGGCGGAGTGTTCTGTAAGAAGTATATATAAAGTATCGGACGAATTTTTCGTGCGGATCTACGCGCGGGGACGTTACCGAGTGCATGCAAACTCCGCGATCGGACGATGTCCCCCGCGCGTTTGTCTCATCTCGGTCGAAAGCCTGTGTGAGCCAGACCCGCGGCGGGGAGGCGGTTGGCTCTCGCG
Organism: Ophion costatus; assembly: GCA_951751655.1. Lineage (NCBI taxonomy): Eukaryota > Metazoa > Arthropoda > Insecta > Hymenoptera > Ichneumonidae > Ophion > Ophion costatus. The sequence goes on along the minus strand of OX632360.1, from coordinate 6,455,606 downwards.
CCTCTTCGCCCCCCCCCCCTCATCCCGGACCGCCGTTTCTCCGCGTCGCGGCCGCTTGCTTTTTTTCTTCTTTCTTTCTTTCTTTTTTCGTTTGCCTCTCGCGTTTCAGCCCGGCTCGCATACAGGACCGCGCGAGCGGTCCAAAGTGCCGAGGAAGTGACTTTACGAGGGCCCTCGGAAACGTCTCTGCCTCTTCGCGCGAGAGGCCCCGGCACGAAATTCGCGCCATCCTCGGCAGTCTCGCTCGCGTCTCTTTCCTCTCGCGATACGCTCTTTGCTCCCTTTCTCCGTTCTTCTTTCATCCTCTTCGCGACAATCTTTTCTGTCCCTCTCTTGCTTTCTCGCGGATTATGATATTCTTCTTTTTTCCCTCGCACGTTCGTAAACATTCTTGCACGTTGAGTCTCACGCAGTTCTGTGATTCTGGCACCGTTGCCGCTGGACGAACCCGCCAACGTTCTAATATTCTTTCTTTTTCGCGCACCGGCAAGAATTACACTGGGGCAATCTCAGAGTGAGCCTAAATCGTGACCAACGGACGGGAAAATGGACCCGAGTTTGTGAGTTGTGCGAGAATTTGAAAACGAGCCTCGAACGCTGCAATAATAAATGAAAACGGAAAAGTATATATATAAAAATTAGGAAAAAAAAATATTTATTAAAAATTATAAAAAAGTAATCATATTCGTCGAACGTCGTTTCCGGATCGATTTACCTGCCACTTTGCAATACGCGGATGAGCTTCGGACAGTTGGGTAAGAGGCAAATATATTGTTTGGGTTTCCGTTCCACGCAGCACTCTACATATCGAACTCTAAATATCGTTGCGTCCTTGCATTGTTTTTTTTTATTCAAATTTCTTTCGCATCGTTTTCCCTCTGCTCTTTTTTGGTATATTTTCTCTTCTTTTTATTCGTTTTTATCTGCATTCTTTTCCTCGTTTGCGTTTGTTTTTCTCTTTACTCTGCGGTTTTTCCCTTATTTTTTTTTCTCTTTTTCTAGTTTTCGTGTCTCATATTTTTTGTCCTTTTTTCCCATCTTCTTTCACATTACGTTACGCGTATCGCGCATCGACGAGGCATTTCGTTCTTCAGCGGCAACGAGATTCGGTCGCGTTGCTATATTCACCACGCCCGTTCGGTAGGATCTTTCCGTTGCGGAAATATATCCGTCAGTGAACCCGGGCGGGCGGGTCGGGAAAATTTCGGACGTCGAACAACGAGATTTGACGGACGACGCACGTATCGATACGACTCGCGGGAGCAGGGGGGGGGCTCAGCACGAGTGTACTCTCCGCACGGCCATACTGAATTTCTTGACCTCCCGCCTATGCGGGAATGCCCGACGACTGGTGGTCTCTCGTATTTAGGGTTCCGCGTGGCCACACGCAGAACTCGCAACGTTTCGCCGCGACTCTCCGCTCGTCACAGCACAGTGGCCTTCCGGCCTTTTCTTGTTAGCCTTTGGTCGAAAAATCGGACATTTTTTTAATTGAATCAGTATTCGGCTCTGGAAACTATTGGAAAATTCGAATTATCAATGGTACATGAAAATATTTTGAATTAAAGTTGGCAGAATACAAAAAAGATAGCAATAAAGAACACCAAATTTCCGATACTTTTTACACATTGATTAACGGAGCGTATTCAATTGTTTATCCGCATTCTGGAATGTCAAATTTTGAGACAACGGGGCTTTTTTTTTTTACACAAACGAAGTATCGCAAATGGCCTTTTTGTTTCGCATTTCCAGAGAACGCCGGAGGGTTTCTCACATTTCGGGATTTCGGGTCGTTTTTCTCGTTCACCAAATAAATACGAGGGCCATTTGATAAGTCCGTGCAAAAATGTAAACTACTTAATTTTTTGGGATAAATCATTTTTATTTTTCAACATAGCCTCGTTTTAGGCCTTTGCACTTCATCCAACGCTGCTCTAGTTTGTCGATAAAGTAATGTTTAATCAACGCCCGAAATTCTTTTTCGTTCATTTTTTTTAAATCTCTCCGACTTTGCACGAACTTTTCAAATGACTCTCGTAGAGCCTTATCGAGGGATGGTGAAAGAAATAAAATCGAGTCATTCAGAATCTTGTGGATGGCTGCGGAAACTGCGCATCCTCAGGGAAGCTCGATGCAACGACGAGGAAGTAAAAAAACACGGCAGTTTTGATTTATTAGCATAGTTGTTTAGTTTTCGTGTTTTTTTGAATTTATTTATTGGTCCACACAGAAAACGCGATATTGAAGTATACGTCGTTGCCACGGGAGAAACGATTTGAAAATTCTTTATTTCTAGAACTTCAGCATTTTTTTCAACACGGTTCAAATATTTGTTCGTCGTTTTAGCGGCTGGTTACGTTGTGGACCAAAAAAATGCACGATTTTTCCCAACGCCGGCAAAATCGAATAAAAGTGAAAGAATGAAACGATCTATAAATTGCTCAATGTCCAGGAAATATTTGAATAAAAAGCAAATCGAACAATCTCAAAGAAATATTTGAATAACACATAAGTCGAACAAAATCAAAGAAATATTTTTATGAAAATTAAATCGACCGTAATCAAATAAATATTTAAATAAAAATTAACCGACTAACATCAAAGAAATATTTTGATAAAAAAAATAAATCGACCAAAATGAAGGAAATATTCGTAGACAGATTTATTTAGCCATTATGGCCTCTCGGGCTTAAGAATATTACCCCAAACTACAGCGGTTACATAGTTCTTTATTATACTGCTCTTAAATCTACATAAAGGGTGTCTCAAAATCACCTGACACTTTAATTCATTAATAAACCGTATTATTTATTCGAAAAGTACGAATATTTTTTTTTCAATATAAGATACAAACATCGACGTTATATGTGGAACACAATATCCGATAAATGACCGCCGGCGTCAAGGAGTAACGTGGGTTTCGAAGCAAAAAAAGCATATTTTCTCTATTTATTAAAAAAAAAAATAATATACAAATTATTATATTGAAAATGTCGAGCACGTAAAAAAGCAATATTTCAACAATATTGTTAATAAATTTCATCAAAAAATTTGGGCAATTCAACCGGTGGGACCTGGTTTCCCCGGAAACCCCGCAAAAAAAAGTGTCCTCGTCGTGGTCAGGACAACTCATGATAGCTTGATCGGAAATTGGAAAACCAAATTTTTTCCGTCAGTAGATATGTATATCTCGCGATTGAACGAACGATTTAAAAAAAATTGAAATTTGAACTTTTGGCAGATATTTATGCAAAATAGTTCAATTTTTGGTACACTTTACACTACGTATAGCCTTGTAAAATTAGTTGCAATCGAAAAAAACAAACCTTCGTTCAATCACTAGTCAATGCTTCTAGACATATTGTACTATTAGATAATAAGCAAAAAAATGGATTTTAAGAAATTTTCAAACTCACGTAACCCCGCAAATCGCACGATCTCGGTGGGCAATTCACATCGCCGCGGCGCGAGATAACACGACCGTGAAACTTCGTCCGCAACAACAATGCAGCGAATAACAATTTCTATGCGTTTCTCGATCGTGCAATTCTCCATGACTAAACCTCGATACTTCCCGATGCCAGTTGTCAAAGATTACTACTCTATGTTCGCCACAAAAAAAAATGGCGCGCAATATAAAATGTCAGGTCATTTTGAGACCCCCTTTATAATTTTCTCTTTGGTTCACATTAATCTCTTTTTTCCTATTACTACTTTTCCATTATGAATTGTCGTCTTATATGACGTTAAACTTTTTATCGTTGGAACGCAACGAAAATCAATTCTGTTTATTTGTTGGAATTCGTTTGGCTTTAAAATCATTCAAACGATTTACGTATTCGTCTTGAAGATTTACGACCTGAATTTTCAAAAAATGAGACACTTTGCAAGAGCATAAAAATAAATAAATGAAAAACGAACAGAAAATTAATTGCATTCCAACGATGCAAACGTCAATGTCATCATCGTATACCCTTTTTACTTTTTGTGTTCTCCCGTCCGCACCTCGAACATTCAGCAGCTTATTCCATCCTCTATCTGCTTCTTTGTATAAAGACTTCATCGGCGTCCATCCACACATCGCTGCTTATAATTTTCTTCAATTTCTCACACAGCCTTGTATGCTCTGAATTCCCTTTTCTCTTCCCGCACAGTCTGCACGACGAAACACGTATTTGTATAAAAAAATTAATCGACCAATAGCAGAGAAATAGTCGCACAAATGCTCGACCACGAATGCTCCTCAAACGCCACGCCAATACTCTTTTAGACGAATCCGAAAAATGGTCCGCCATAGATTCGTTCCAAGCCTCTCGCTGCGCGCATTCCCCTGCTGCGTGGCCGAGCGAGCCACGTGGTTGCAAAAGGGGTCGTCGTCATCCTCGCCGTCTCCGTCGTCGTCGTCGTCGTCGTCGACGGTGGTTCATTCAGTAAGAAGGTTTACACATCCCGTGTCTCGGTGTACGACTACAAGGGGTGCAGGGGCGAGGGGTGAGGTCGAGGGAAAAAGGGAAGTGAGAAAGAGTGAGAAGATTGTTTTCTCTTCACTCTCTCTCGCTCTCTCCCTCTCTCTCTCTCTCTCTCTTTCTCCCTGTTACATTATCAATTCCGTTATGACACCGTATTCGTAATAGTCGAGAGTACGAGAAAGAGGGCAAAGAGAGAGAGAGAGAGAGAGGGAGAGGGAGAGGGAGAGAGGCAGGCCAGAGAGTGAGAGACGAGTGTAACTGTGTATGCACACACACACACCTAGAATTCTTTGAGTGTGCCATCTTCGTAGCTTGTCCTTCCTCTTCGCTTTTACCCCCCCTCCCCTACCCTTCCCTTACGCCCCGACCATTTACTTCCTCGGTTCGTCCTTTTCCCGTTAGCTCTCACTTTCCTTTTCTATCTTTTTCCATTTTCTTTTTTATTCTTTTCATTCTTCTTTTTTACTCTTCTTGCTTGTCTCTCTTTACCGGGAGAATACGGCTCGTCCGTTTTCTCAACGAACGACTTTTACTGCTCTACTACTTACTACACCACTACCACTACTAGCGTGTGCTGTGACGTCGCGAGGTCTCGTGGTCTCTTGCACATAGCGAGGAAAAGGCATCGCGTGCTTAGCGAACCGCCCTTGCGCTTATCTTGACCGTGGTAGGAAGGGGGCACAGGACTCCGCTCGCAGTTTTCCTTGCTTCGTTCGCTGGGTTGATGGTAGAATGGTTTTGAGGCCTTATATACGCCATTTCGCCGATTTTCGAAGGTACTTTTCTACACGCGGTTAAAAAAGAGACATACATCGACAACATTTTTCTTACAGATCATTTATGTACATGGCTAAGCGTGTGTAAAAAAATGAGAAATATTAACAAATGGCTGAGATATAACGTAATAAAGCGATGTATATTTTTGCGCGCGCGTTGATGGTGAAAGTTCTCGGCATCGATGTGGGTGTCTGAAAAAAAATGAACATATTTATAATTGCATGATGAATGTATCTTTAGTGTGAACCAACAATATTTTTTTTAAAATTATTATAATAAAAATTCGAAACTTAACATTTTTTTACTCAATTTTCTGTCGGTATTTTATTTTTTATATTATTTTGTGGCATTGAAATTTTTGTTGCTGCGGTTCACACGATGGGTCGTGATACTGGGAATATGGTGTAAATATTTAAAAGCCATCTGAACCTTCGTTCAAGAGTTAGAACTTTCACAAGGTTCAAAAAAGTGAATAGTGGAAAAACGGCTTCGAAGTTGGCGGTCGGGCGCGCCGCGCGGTGCAGTTTTTACGCTCTAAATCCTGTAACTTTAACAATATTTGGAATTTTTCCATTCTGCAAAGCTTAAAATATTTCTAACCGTTCAGACTAATTAAATCAAAAATAAATAAATAAATGAAAAATGTTGTAATTTTTCGCGTATATAAGGCCTTAAGGGGCGTTAGCCACAATCCAAGATTGAATATACGAGTTTTGTTAAAAAAAAAAGATGACCTTTTATTTTTCTCGAAAAATATTTATTCATTCGTGAATATCTATTTTGTCCCCTTCAGAGTAATCCCCCTCGGATACAATATACTTGTGCCGGCGCTTTTTCCAATCCTCGAAGCACCTCTGATAGCCGCTTTTTGGTGTGGCCTTGAGCTCTCCCAGCGATGCGGTCTTTATCTCATCAATCGTGGCAGATCTCCGTCCTTTCATGGGTCTTTTTAGTTTTGGGAACAGGAAAAAGTCGCAGGGGGCCGACTCCGGTGAATTAGGTGGCTGAGGCATGATTACGGTGTTGTTATTGGCCAAAAACATCACGCACAAGCAACGATGTGTGAGCAGTTGCATTATCGCCAAGCACACCAAAACACGTCTGACCTTTATATCTTACAAAAACAAACTAAATATGCAAAATGGCTGATAATGTCAATATACGTTGGGGACACGTGTACCGACATAACAAAAAAAAATCGAAAATCGAATGTACGTAGCCCGCGAATTTTGAAAAGTCACCTTATTTTTTTAACAAACCTCGTATGTATGTGTCTAGACTACACGGGGTTTTTGCGAATTTTTTGAAATTTTTTCACCACGAAACACTAGAGATTAGGTTAATGTATGCAATTTTATGAACGGTTGGATGGGCCAGACGTTCACGCTACGAGTGATTTAATTTTTGCTGGCTATTTAGCACCGAGATAAACTGGTTCTAACAACGGATTAACGCAAACTAAACTTTTTTAAACATTTAGAAGAAGAAAACTAGCTTGCTCATCGTAAACCATATACATTGAATATTGAACCATCAAGGTTTGATGAAAGATGACGAATCTTGGCTGGTGAATAAAGAGCATTGCTGCCAACCTCAATGTCTGCGAAGTTGCCGTATTTTGGCAACACTTCATATTAATTAATGGTAATAGTAGGACGTTGAATAAGTTCTCGCCGTTTTCCAACAGATGGCGTTACCGGAACTGCGTACGTGCAGTTTAAGATGGGCCAGGTGGGAAATTGTGTCCCAAAGCCTTCTTTTATGTGCATTTTGTAATGGCAATAAAAAAAAATCGTTTAAGATCGTAGGGCATCTATGAAAAAGTACCATGAGCAAGCTTGAAATTCGGTATATGTCAGCAAAGCATTAATTTTCACGAAAAAAAAACAACGAATACTTATTCAACATCCCAATAAAACATCTCGCGACGTAAATATCAATAGGCAGAATTACAAGTTATTCGAAATTTCTTTCTGAGTCGCATAAAACATTAACTGACGCAGTTTTTTTCATAATAGTCATCGATAATGTTATACTTTTTAAAGTAGTAGCACGAAAGTTTTTCTTCACGTAATAAAAATACAAAAATGCATAATTTTGCTCTTTAGCGATATATTTCATGAAAAATTAGCATCTACGGATAAATATTCACCTCGTATGCATCTTTTGAGGTGCATTGAATGAAAATTCATAAACCGTCATTCGACTCAACTGGACCGCTCCAGCCTCCTTAACCCTCAATCCCTGAAGGTTTTTGAGGCCACCTTAATCCCGTGAACCTGGGTCGTTTTCGTTTTTGCACTACCAAACCAACAATTGTCAATGAAAAAAATCTGAAGAAATTCATGGTCAATCTTCAGACTGTACTTCTCAAGGAAATATAGGGTTTTTTTTCTTTCTTATTTTTAATATTTTTTTTTTTTTCATTGATATTAACGCGTTAGCCCCACTTGTAGCGCAAAAAGAAGGCCTTTTTCATGAATTTTTTAAAAGAAAACTACAAAACTTTTTTAATCGATCAATATACCATCTTAAAGAACACATCTTGAAGAACTTTCAGTAATTTTTTTATTGAAAAATATTACATCGTTTAGTGGCAAATGGCCGTCAATGAAATAATGTTTTTATATACACGGTTTGCGGTGACCAACATTGCGGCGAAGTGGATCATCTGAAAAAAAAATGCGGATGGATTTAGTCAAATATAAGTACAAACTAGTCTTTAATCGAAGGATTTAAAAAAATATTCATTTTTCACAAAATGGCGGACCGGCAAAGTTAATGGTTCGATTTTAACGAAAAACACGGCCGTTTTTTGGCTATAAAACGGCCATTTTTTGGCTATAAAACGGCCATTTTTTTTCGAAAAAAAAAATCGAACGATTAAAGACTACATTTTTATGTATTAAATAAGCCTGCAAAATTTCAAGAAGATCGGTTTATAAGTGTTCGTGTAATCTTGGTCACCGACTTCAGAAATGCCATTTTGAGAAAAACGCGTTTAAAGTTTCAATTTCGGATCCGTTTCAACAACGGATTCTTCTCTTTCAACGCTCATATGTCAGTCAATTTTGTTCGGATCGACTTGAAATTTTCAGGACATATTCTCAGATACTTACACTTCAAAAAAATGCAATTAAAAAAATCGAATTTTTCCAAAATCGCAAGTGGGGGTAACCCCTTAAGCAACCTGCGAGGACAATGATGTTGAGCAGGACGAAAACGACCCAGGTTCATTGAGGATTAAAATTTGCATCGCTGGAATGCAACGAAAATTCTCAAATTTGTTTATTTATTCATTTTGATTACGGTTTGAACCCCTTTTTCCCAAGTTTAGGTTACGCAACCGTATTAATGTTTAAAAATGTTTCAGTGATTTTGGTAGCTTAAATGTGGCAAAAAAAATTGAACGTAAGAAAACAAAAATTTTTTGTATCCCAGCGAGGCATACTTCAGTACTATGATGTTTGGAGGTAGAGGACGAGGGGGGAGAGAGAGAGAGAGAGAGAGAGAGAGAGAGAGAGAGAGAGACTGGGCACATACGCATGATTGGGTTCTTTCTTTCGGGGGTTTCCTAACCCGGAAAAAGCGTCCGAGTTTCTTGAAGAGAGGAAAAAAAGCGAGGGAAGGAGACACCACGACGCATCCATAGCCTTTCTCTCTTTATCTCTGTCTCGCTCTTCGCACGGATTTTCACCTGTTGCGAGTGAGCGGTTGAGCCGTTCTTTTCTCAGTTTGTTTTTCCGCTGGTGCGATTTTTTTTTTACAATGCGGTACTCATGGATAGTACTCTAAAAGGGTTGTCATTCTCTCGTTGCAGTGCATCCCAGAGAACGGTAGAGGCGTTGCGATGGACGAGTTTCAAGGAAATTCGTTTTTGATGAGAGTATTGAGACGACGCGGCCGGGATTTTAGATTCCACCAGTAGAGGGTGTTGCCGAGTTTCAGTTTTATTTTTACTCGCGAATATTGATGCACAGGGGAAATATTGTTATTCAAGGCATTCCTTTCACGTTCTCGAATATTCAACAATTAAGGGGTTAGGCCACAGTAACGGGTATAAAATCATGTGCGAATTTAACAAATTTTTTTTCTATGAAAAAGTGATTCACTCATAAAATTAATTACACATTTATTTAGTATGAATATCAAACTGTTTGAAAAAATATATATTTTTTTTCGATGTACAAAACGGCCGACTACTAATATTTTCTTTTGTTATCTTTTTTAGGCGCTCCGCGGCGTGACATTTAGCATCCACAATTTTTGACCAAAAACAAAAAATAAAAATTCTCATCAATCTACATTAGAATACCTAGAGAAGTACGTACGGAATTTGAAAAATATCGTTTTATTCAAAAGTTGTAGGTATTTGAACTTAAGAAATTAATTTTCAGAGAGAAATTTCGTATACAACTGCTCACAAAATGAAAAGTTTTCGATTAATCAGAAATTCCGTACGTACTTCTCTGCGAAATGCAATTAGGAACATAACTTTTAAATTTCAAGTAAATCGAGTGAAAATTGTTGAAGTTATTTGTCACGCCGATTGGAAAAAAAAGATTTAAAAAAATATTAGTAGTCTGCCATTTTGTAGATCGAAAAAAAAATGTCTAACAGCTTGATATTCATACTAAGTAGATGTGTGATTAATTTTATGAGTGAATCACTTATTCATACGAAAAAAAAATTGTTAAATTCGCACATGATTTTATACCCGTTACTGTGGCCTAACCCCTTAACTGATTTTCATCTATAATCGAATCAAAATACATCCCAGTATAATTAACCAATTGAATGCCAAGTTAGCAAACTTTTAACAAAAAATTACGACTTCAAAAATCAGTTTCGACCATCGATGAATAGTTTGAATGGTTTTTCTTTCAGTTTTTCGGGGAAAAATAACATTATTGTAAATAACTAATGAAAAGGAAATGTTAAGCAAAAACAGTCGTTTAACGGGAGATATACACCTAGGGGCCGGAGAAAAGGTCATTTTTGTGATTTTTTTTCAAGGGAAACTATTTGAAATTTTGGATTGGGGTTTTGATTATTTAAAAGTATATACATTCAAAAATATGTTTGATTTTCATTATTGAAAAATATGAAAAATATACAACGATATTGTATGATCCTTGGAGCGTCGTAAAAAAATCGGTACCCAACATTTCTCGAAAACCAATGAACCGATTGCCTTGATGTTTTTTGTGGTTATTCTATACACCATTATCTAGTACTTGTCATAGCCGATTTCTTTCCATTACTTAGTTTTTGTTTTATAGGCAAAATAATAACTAATTTTTGGCCCAAAAATCACAACTTATGTTCAAACGTCCGCCATTTTGTCATAAATCGATATTTTCAAAATCGGCTATGACAAGTACTAGATAATGGTGTATAGAATAACCACAAAAAACCTCAAGGCAATCGGTTAATTGGTTTTCGAGAAATTTTGGGTACCGATTTTTTTACGACGTTCCAAGGATCATACAATATCCTTGTATATTTTTGATATTTTTAAATAAATAAATTTAAACATATTTTTGAATGTATATACTTTTAGATAATTAAAACCCTTATCCGACATTTCAAATAGTTTTCCTTGAAAAAATTCACAAAAATGACCTTTTTTCCGGCTCCTAGATGTATATCTGCCCTTAATATTCCGTTGGCCACCTGCGAATGAACAATTCCCGTTGCTCCAAGTATTTTTCTTTTGCTCCGTGCAGTACGTGTTTGATATATTTGAAAGAGAAAGTTTCCCCGTGAAAACGTTCGAACCCGACTATCTCACCGTGCAAAAAATCGCTATACGATAAAGTATAATTTTTTTGCACGGACCTGAAATCCTTCCATGCTCCACAGTTTCCAAACCACTGACACGGGAGAAGTTTTGACATTGATTGAGTGCGATGAAAATTTGACCGCGGAATGAAAGCTGTAAAATGTATTTAAACGCAGCAAGATTGTCGTGGAAATTTCACGATCGACGATACATTTACAAATTGATTTATTCTCGGAGGTATTTCGCGGATTTTGTTGCATTTTCGGGCTGTCGTGTTCTCGCGTCACAATTTTCCATGGCTAATAAATCAGTGCTCCCGAATTTTACGGCGTTACTATCTTGGCTCAGAGCATGTCCTATGCCTGCAGACTAACCCCTGCCGGTACCTACAGCATTCTCGTTGAAGCATTCACGATGACCGCGAGTTCTTTTCGATATAATTTCAATCCTTCAATACCTTGGAACAATTATTTGGTTTAGAATTCATCGAATCGCGATATACGAATGAGATGGAACAAGACAACGATCACGTCGCGTTTTCCAATCCAAACAAACCCGAACGACGTTAAGGGGAGAAGATACCTTTCGCGAGGAAAAAAATCCTGATTTTCATGATTTTTTAAAAGGAAAGATTTCTTCATCATTTTTGAGACTTAGGGGATGTTTTATTACTGCTTTTGGCTGATACGTGGTATTCTTTTTATTAGTCTTTAAAAATGGTAGAGGTATGGCACGGTCTTCTAAACGGGTTCCGGCGGATCTCGTCCGACGGTGTGACACGTTGCGGCCGCGGGATTAATCTGAAAATAAACTAACAAAGATTTTTCTTTCGTTAACACTCATACCTAGAATATGTGAAAAACGGTGAAAATTTACGGAATGGTACGATTCGAAACAAAAAGATCGAATTTCGCGGAAAAATGGCGACATTTTACGACAAAAAATACTTCAATTTTTTTGCAAACATTTAGGGTCATGTTTTGTATAACGTTAGAAAGATTAATACCGAATTTCATCAGAATCGGTCGATTAGCTTCTTAGCTATACGTCACGTCAGTTTTGTAAATTAAGTAAAAAGTAAACGAAATGTAAATGAAAATGAATGATGACGATTTAGGAAACTGTGCAATACAACCGGCATTTTAAAAGATTAGTCGAAAAAATATACCATCTAACATGCAAAAGTATCAAATTTACCTTGAGTCTCAAAAATGGTGAAAAAATCTTTCCTGAAAAAAAATCATAAAAATCAGCAAATTTCTTTCTCGCATAAAGCTATCTCCCGTCTCAAATTTGTCGACTTTGGATTTCTTAACCCCCAGTACCCGAAATAATCCTTGTCACGCTTTCCCATCCATTTTGCTCAGCCTTCTCTATTGACAGTTGTGACAAACGACCCGAAGCAGTCTTTTCGAACGCTGTAACTTTTCTGTAACTCCAATTTTGTAACTTTCTATCATTTTACATATTTTTTAGAATTATCTCATAATTTTTATTGTTTTGCAAACGTTTTGTCGTTTCATTCCATTTAAATTTCTATAATTTCACATATTTTTAAAATAATTTTTATATCTTGTTTATGTCATCTGATTTTATTTCGATTTCTATCATTTCACAGGCTTTTACTATTTTTACTTTACTATTTACTTTACTATTACTTTACTATTCTTACTTTACTATTTTTTCAACGCCGTTCTTTCCTCCCAGCGCCTTCTTCGTATCATTGGCAAAAAACAAAAATGTGCTCCTTCACCCGACGTAGCAAATAAATCATTATATTTCAGCCCCCGCAATGCCCGTAATCCTTATCATCGATTCTCTAAATTCACCGAACGCTTTATTCAACAAATTTCGCTGATTCTGCGTTTTTATGCTCGCAAACCTCGTTAACGTCGACGGAGGTACATCCGTGTGAGTGAGGATGCCGTGAAAAGGAAGGAAGAAGAACAGAAGATGGTACATTGATATACGAGAATAGCGGAAGTAATGCGAGTGTTTGCTCATCACTCGCTCTCTTTCTCTCTCGCTCTCTCTTGTTCTCACGAACGCGAAATACGAAGAAAAAAAAACGCTCGTACTCGGGGAAATTTTTCGCTTCCCTTTCGCGCGGCAATTAGTCCGGGAATAATTGGTCGTGCGGGCGATGCCCTTGAACCCTAAGTATTGATTGGCGAGCTTGGAGATTCTGACTGGTGGTCGACGGGATTCCTCCTTCCCTCCCCGCAGGACGAGTCTGATCTGCACCTATAACCTCCCTCCCTCCCTCCCACACACACACACACACACACACACTCACACACACACACACACACACACACACACACACACACACACACACACTCTCTCTCTCTCTCTCTCTCTCTCTCTCTCTCTCTCTCTCTCTCTCTCTCTCTCAAGCGCGCGCGCGCGTGCGAAAAGGTTTTAGACCATCCGACTTCGAGTAGCGTCCTCGTAATAGCCGCTTGTCCCCATACTCAACATTATATAAATCCCAATGTCTCGAAAATCCCCTGTCGACGAAAGTGAACAAATTCACAGAAAAGGTTATTTCGAGGACCCGACATGTCCCCAAAATACACGATACGTTGGAAATAATTTCGAGGACCGTCCTCAAAACAGCCAACTCGGCCGATAACCAACATTACGCCGATATCACGGCTCCGAAATATCCCTCGTGTGTACAGATAGCGATTGCGAACCCTGTTTGGGTTGCATCGACGCCTGACGACGTCGGGAACGACGGCGACGACTGCGGTACGAACCCCCGCGATCCCGTTTCCCGGCATTCGGCCATGATTCCGCTGTCGTCGGCATCGGCTCTCACTCTCTATTTTTCTTCCACCCCTTTTTTCAAACCCTATTCCACCCCTTCACAGCCGCGTTTGATCGAGCGACCGGTCGCCACCTGGGAGGGGGACGTCGCGATGAGATGAGAAATTTGGCAACGAAATTTGCACCGGTCGACCAATCTCTCCTTCGTTTCTAATCGACAGCAGACAGACGGACGAAACGACAAAGTGAGATTAACAGAGTCCTCGCTCGCACGTAGGAAACGCGAAAATGTTCAATACATCGATGCTCACAGATGCTGCTTATCAAAGGCAACCCACCCGCACTCCTCCGCTTATCCTCGTTTTATTGGACTCGCGTCCAAGCTGGAAACAAATCGGGGACGTAACGTCCGATCGCTCGTCCCGACATTGTCCAAACTGAAATTTGAAATGACGTTGAAGTTCGCATTGTTGAAAGGCAACGAAAATTAATTCTTATTAATATGTCTAGATTTTTTGGTGGCTGTAAAAATCGCTGAAACGTTTTTTACGTATTCTCTTTAGAAATGTACGACCTCCATTTGCGAAAAAGGCCTTGGATAGTGATAGAGACGAAGAAAGAAAAAATCAAAACAGAATATCGTTGCATTCCAACGATGCAAACTTAAATGTCATCATTTGGCGTTGAACTTTACGATTTTTTATTTGGAAGGTTTTTTTGCAAAGGTTGTTAACAAATATTGTACACGAGGAACATGAATTGTACGTTTTTTAAAAGATTTTTTCGCGAAGCCTAAAAAGGTTTATAAAAAAAGATTGTGTAGATTCGGAGAGGTATAGAAGCTCCGAGTCGAATCATTCGAGCGAGGGCACGTAGCGAGCCCATAGGATAGTATTGAGACCGCGGGACGATGTAGCAAAGTTGAAAAAAAACTTAAGTACAAAGTGACAATTAAAAGCCATGTGTTTGTTTAAAGGATCTGGCGCGTAGTTTTTGCGATCGAGAAAAGTATGATACTTAATGGTTTTTCAAGTCGTCTTCGGGAAAAAAAACGTAGCATATTTTTGTGACAAGTAGCATTTGCAAAAAAAAAATGGCGCTTTCTGATAAAAAATATCAAAATTCCATTCTGAGTTCAGCAGAATGGAAGTATAATAAATTCCGTACACGAAATATTTCTAAAATAAACTTTTTTCAAATGGAATCAATTCCATTCGTCCACTTGAATTTTTTTTTCTCCATGAACGGATGCACAAGAAACGTTTTTTCAGGAGTGTTTCGTACTTGGAATTGAATTATCTTCATTCTACTGTAACTCAAAATGAAATGCTTATTTTATTTCCTAGAACGTTCAATATTTCTCTCAGTCGCAATATTTCTCTCCGCGCAAGGTCCTGAAAAAACGCATGACCACTTTATAATTGTGAACCTGAATATTGTCTCGTAGCACTATAAGACAACTGACATATTGATACAAAATAAATAAGTAATGACATTATCTTGGCAGGTACTACGAGTTTGCTTGGGTTCAAAAAATCACATACATATAATAGCAAACGTTTATATTATATAATTGTATGATTTAAATTATAAAAATAACATCATAAAAAATATATATATATATATATACATATATATGTATGTTTTATATTATTATTTTTAGTGCTTATAGCATTTTTCATAGTTGGAATGCAACGAAAGTCCCTCTTTATGGCAGATATCTATTGTACATCTCTAAATAAGTTTCTTAATAAGCTGTAAAGAAATTTTGGTGGGTGAAATCTGTTGACAAATTTCAGCAATTCAAAAATATTATTTTTGATTGCGCTTCAACTATGCAATTTCATCATTTTTCGAACTCATTTAAGTCGTAGTAACTCTCAAGACATGCGATTATTGTTTGCTCTTCTTTCGTATTGATATGTCACTAATATCATAGCTATACAGGCAATAATGATGGATACATGCCAGTAGGCCAATTAATATTAATCTATTAAACGAATTAAAACTCAGTAATTATAGTAATCCAATTGTTCATTATTACTGTCATTGCTCATGCTTTGCAAAGTAATGAACAAGGGTTAAGAGGTTAGGCTACTATGACGACCCGAAAATGAGGGTTATCCCAAAAAATTAATATCAAAGGAATAAGCAAGACGATTAAAAATTCGTTTGAACATTTGTTTGTGTGTACATTCACAAAGTTGTGTACCGAATTACGTTAAAAAATATTAATCATTAAAGAAGTCATAAACAATCTCGTGAAAGGTCGTTGAACCTGAGGGGCTCAACTGTAGTTGATTTTGGCCACCGGTTGATTCGAAACAAAAAAAAACGGAAGACGTTGCGATACCTGTGGCCCTTAATTCTGACCACGCAGCTTTCACATTTGACCCAAAATAAGATTTTTCAAAAGTGGTAAAAATCGAAATTCGACCATTAAGAGGGTGGAACAGGGGTTTTTAAGTTTGGGTTGGTTTGGGTTTGTTTGGATGACCACTTGACTGTCATGTCATGTACCACTTGACTGTCTAAACGCACCGAACAGCGAGGAAAACATGTTATATTGTTATATATAAAATATATTTGGTGTGTTACAAGGAAAAATGGTCGAAAAATAGGTTTTTTGATACAAACCTTCACACTTCCGTTTAACCCCCTTAAAGGTTACAATTTTGGGAATGTTTGAAATACATGTTAAATTATTTATACTGAAGTGTATTTATACCAAGTTTCAAGCAAATATGACCAAAAAACATGTTGTCTCGTATAAACTTTGAAACCCTGGTTTCACCCCCTTAAGGGTCGAATTTCGATTTTTACCGCTTCTGAAAAAAATCTTATTTTGGGTCATGCTAATGAAAATGCTCGTGAAAAAATGGCATGCTGATGAAAAAAAAAATTCTTCCCCCAAAAAAGGAAGAATTTCCCACCCTGTGTCGCACTGTCGCTAGGCAGCTCATTTTTTTTCTTCTTCCCGAAGCAAACAACAATCCTGGGGTTGCGAAATAAAATGCGAAAGCGAATTTCGAACAGCTGTAATACGATGTTTCGCGTCTATCTCAACGCGATACTCGACACGATCTAATTTTAGAATTTGTTTGTTTCCGGTTGTTACAAAAAAAAAATGAAATAAATAAAGTCGCTGCTGAAGACGGCCGATCAGCTAAAGATCAAGGGCCTCTGCGAGGTTCCCGAGAGCAGAGAAGTTCCGCCGTCAGTGAGCCTTAGCTCGCCGCCGCCGCCGCGGGACTCGACGGCTACGAGGCTCAACTATACGAAACTAAAGAGGCATCATCCCCGCTTCAAGAGACAAAGAACGAGCTTCGAGCCGCGAGCGTCGTCCGCGGATTCACGCAACTACGACAAGTACAAAGAGGCGGAGCACAACATCGAAGGCCTCGGCCGTGACAACAACAAAGAGGTTTGCCAACGGAGACAGTCACTCGTCCGGGTCATTTGTATGGGCGAGCGAGAGGGACGCGGGGCGGTGAGAGAAAAAAGTGGAAAACAAAAATTGCACGAGACTCTGAAGTTCGGGCGCTCGCACTCCCAAAATCAGCAATAATATTTATTATGTTTCATTTGATTTATGAGGGGGCTCGTATTTTTTTCTTTTCTCTCTTTGCTTCGCTTGGAACAAGGAAGAAAAATCGTAGAGAGATTTGACCTTGCCAGGTCAACCTCACATGTTTTCGCACTGAGTGGTCTCGTGGATGGTTGCGTTAAAAAAAAACAAGATATCAGGCTCGGTAGAATTCACTAAGCTTGACGATTTTCTTTTCCCCTAAACATGATACATCTCTGAGGATTCTGTGCTCGAAAATGTCAACTATTAGGCACTATGCTCGTGGCACAGCTTCACTTCGCCTTAAGGATCTTGAGTCCCCATGAAACATGTTAATGCTAATTGTTCAATAAATAGCTTCTTAATCGTCATGAAATTTTTACACGACCTCCTGAATACGTCGTGTAAAAACATACCAAATTTTCAGAATTCTATCATCATTACTTCAACCTCCTTAAGGGTTGAAATAAAAAATGATAAGAAAATTCGGAAAATTTGGTATGTTTTTGTATGAAGTATTTAAGAGGTCGTGTTAAAATTTCACGACGATTAGGAAGCTCGTTATTAAAAAATTAACATTTTGTTAAGAACAATTTTTAAAAGAAATTAAAAAAAATGTATCAATAAACTTCGTTTTGTTTCCGTTGCTTTCAGTATATTGTAGATATTATAAAATTGAGAGGTAAAAAAAAAACTTATTGCAAAGTTACATCAGTTTCCATAAAACAACATTTAATTTGTGAATGTTAATTGTTCAATAACGAGCTTCCTAATTGTCGTGAAATTTTTACACGACCTCTGAAATACTTCATACAAAAACACCAAATTTTCAGAATTTTATCATCATTTGCGATTTCGGACTCAACATCCTTAAAGCAGTGTGCTAGTCTAAAGGCCTACATTATGAGTTTTCGGGCTTGTTGAAAATATATATATATATATATATTAACAAAAAAAGAATAAAAATTAAAAACTTCATGGGCATATGACATGATTCGAAATATCTCGTTCATCTGAAACGCAAATAAAACCAATTATCTTGATCAATAACAATGTCATTATGGCAGATACCACGGAGATTTTTTTTCAAATTGCGGCTGTCTGAAAAAAGTTACTTTTTCGCTCTATTTTTCCAGTAAATTTTTTTTTAATAGTAATTATTATAATTTCGCAATGCCCGAGATCGATAGAGGGATATATGCCGAAGGTCGAAACGAAATTTGAAGTCAATCGGTTCGATAGAACGCGAGATTGTTAAATATTGGGAATTTCCAAATTTTCTTTTGAGGACATATTCTTAAGTGTCCATAGGTACTTTGAGAAAATCCCAAAAAAGCAATTAAAAAAATGTTTAGACTATAAAGCTGCCTTAAGGTATTAGAAATACTGCGACTGCCCGAAAAAGTGTCCAACGCTCAGACGCGATGCGTAAAAAAGTAAACATACGTTCAGTTTGTAGTTTGCACTCTTTTCAAGTATATTGTAAAATGAAAGTCAATGATTATTTCAAATTTATCGTAAATGTCAGTGCGGGAGGGCGCCGAACGGCCATTCCTTTTTTCGAAGGCCCGAAAGTAGCTCATAGCTCCGTTTTTGATTATCTGAAACGAAATCGAACCAAGTTTTCGTACCAAATATACTTTGATATCCGACTATTGAGGAAGCCATTAATGAAGTTTTGGAAAATTACCCCCGTCTCTGCCGTTCGAACAATCGTTACGCGATAGTAAGGGAGGCTGAAGAGTCGGAAATTCACATGGTAATCGTTTCTCGCAGAATCACAGAGGTGACTGGCAGACGGAGGATGAGGAGTGCGGAGCGGAGGCAGCATCAGTAGTCCTGGAATCCTGCCAGCGCGACAGCAACAACGGTAACGGTACAAACAACAATAACGGTAAGCCAATCGGACGCGACAAGTTGCGCCCCGAACCTGAGTCCGAGGGACAATGTCGAAGATACGAACGAACATTGCGGCACGATTGGTCGCTAAACTCCGCAGAGATACGCCTTCCTCTTGAATTAGCCACGAACGTGCTCCAATATTGTACGGAAGTATCTATTCCGCTTAAGGCGGGCCCGACGTTTCTGGTCCTCTTATCCAACGCCGTTACGTTCGATAAAATTGCAAATTCGAAGTTTCTCTTCAATCGCATCATTTTCGGGAAATGAATATTCAAATCTCAAGGGATCAAGAAAGTTTTACACGAAAAATCGCCAATCGGTTTTGTTTGATTGATTATTTTGATGTTAATTTTGTTCCCATCCCGATGCCGAATGTGTCTCGGACGTGACTCAGGTACGGGGCGTCTGGCAATATTGCGGGGGCCGTGGGGACAGACCCTTTTCACTTGGAATAAAAAGGTGACATGTTCTGTCACACAGGTCTAGGTCATTACGGACATCATCCAGATCCTGGAGAGGTAGATCTACCCCCGGAGACACAGCCAACGCCACCGAGCGCCACACTCGTCGGCACAACGATAACGCATCTTCGCGACCCCGACCATCACTCGACGGGTACGTGTGCCAAAGGTCAACGGAACATTCGGAACGTCTCGTTCCCGAGCGTCACGCCGAAATTGAGGGTGTAACGAGGGCGGTAGAGTAGCTTGAAGATAAGGATTAAAAAGACGGGAGCAGCGGACAGCGGCCGCTCATTAGTCGCGAGGCGGGTGGGCAGGGGGAAGGAATCGGAATAATTGGTCTAATCAGGCTTAACTGCTCGTGATTAGATTTGCTTTGCTCCGTTGGTGAACGGCCCACGCAGTCTTGTTTAACGGCTCCCGACGACCGGTAGGGTTTCACGACGTAAATCGGACGTTCGTCGATGACCGAGAACGTCACGACCTCCAGTGCACTATTTCTAATCTCAAGGAATTTTCGATCGTCGTTCCGGACTCTACGCGCCAATCCGATTGTGCTATTTCCAAGCGTATCGTAGTAGAGGCAAAATCGATCGGGCAGATCGTGTAGCTGAATTGTGAGAAACAAACTCTCGATCGATTGATTTGTCCGCGTGAGTGGACGACGTTGTTTGTCGCCATGGCTGATATTGCTCACAAGCTCCTCGGGCAAATTTGACATTTGAACTTTCGTGCGAGTCGAGCGGATCAAACGATTTCGTTGAACAAATTCTGAAGAGAGTAAGGTCGAAACGTATTCGAGTCAAGTAAATCCTTCGTAGCGCCCTGCGAGCTTCCACGATCGCATCACTTGTCAACTTTTCCTCACACTTGTGACTTCGCCATTTTCGGTTTCTCGGAGACCTCTTGGAATGTCGCGCACAGCGGCTCGTTTCGTAACGCGCTATCGTCGCGCATTGCCACCAGGGCACAGGGCAACTGTGAGAAACCCGTGGCGACACGGGCGGCTACATTTTTACTGAGTTTCAGTTGCGTTCTTACGTTACGTAACGTTACGTTCTTTTTTTTCTTACGTTCCGCGCGCTAAAGGATCACTTCGCTTCTCGTTTCCAGATATACAAAATTGCGACAGCGTTAAAATAAAATTCGAGACTCTGCACACGATGGACTCCTCCGACACGATCGACATCGACAGTCATATGTCCGATCGGGCCAGCGTCAGCTCGAAACACGCAGCCGACAACGACAACATGATGATGATCACGCCGGAACTCTTGGGACTGATGCCTTCCGGTAGTTCCGTGAACTCGGACTCGGGTGAAAACAACTCCCGAGGCGGTGGCTCCGGTTCTCATCATCACGGCTCGAAATCATGGACTCAGGAAGACATGGATGCGGCGCTCGAAGCGCTGAGAAATCACGACATGAGCCTTACGAAAGCCTCAGGTACGAAAACCTCTCGCGACACGTTAACTTTTGCTCGTGCGGAACTGCGACGATATTTACGCAATTTTTTTGCCAGATCGCTTATTTTCATCCGTCATACGTTCAAGTCATTAGCACTTCCGCATACTTAGCAAACGCGATCGTTCACCGTCAATGGAATGTACGTCAGGGTGTATGGAAAAAATATCTTTCACCCCTTCGAACCATGTTACGTAAAAGAAATATTCATGCCAAGTTTGAGGGCTCTGGCTCAAGTCTGCAGCGGGGCATTTATTTTTCCTTTCGATTTACAGGGAAAACTCCCGCATTCCATTCAAACTCGAATGAGTCAACTTCTAATTCATGTTACAGTTCCGGTTAGAAATCCCTCAAAGTTGACCCTTACAGCGTTAAAATGCTTTTTTTTTGCTCGAGATAATTAGTTCTCAGCAAAAGGCAGCTGCTTGAAAGAGCCCTTTTCAAATTTGACCATACACGCATTTTCAAAATAGCTGCCATTTGTCTAAAGATAACGACACAGAGATTCAAAAAAAGCTGCGCGAGTCAACTTTGAGAATCTTCAACCAGACTGGAGAACAATCGATTGGTCATTGAGGCATTTAACGTACAGAGTTATCGATACGTACGGAGAGAATGTTACGTGTACGTCAAACGGGAGGAGAAAATAAGTAGCGCTCAGGCTCGAATTTGGCATGGTTTTTTTCTTCTACCCAATGACATTGTTTGCAGGGATCGAAGAAGAGATTTTTTGTTCACACACCCTCTTATATGCGTGTATTATCATGATTATTCTTTGCAGCAACCTTTGGAATTCCGTCGACGACACTATGGCAGAGAGCGCACAGGCTCGGCATCGACACACCGAAGAAAGACGGGCCGACGAAATCGTGGAGCGACGAGAGTCTGAACAACGCCCTCGAGGCACTGAGAACCGGCACGATATCGGCGAACAAAGCGTCGAAAGCATTCGGCATACCGTCCAGCACGCTTTACAAAATTGCGAGAAGAGAGGGCATCAGGCTAGCGGCGCCGTTCAACGCGAGCCCGACTACTTGGGCACCGGCCGATCTCGACAGAGCACTCGAGGCGATTAGGGCGGGTCAGACTTCGGTACAGAGAGCGTCCACGGAATTTGGTATTCCGACGGGTACATTGTACGGTAGATGCAAGAGAGAGGGCATAGAATTGAGCCGTAGCAATCCCACACCCTGGAGCGAGGACGCGATGACAGAGGCACTCGAGTCCGTCAGGTACGATCTGCGATTTTCCGATTTGTAAGCAAACAAACAAAAAAAGAAACAAAACAACAATAATAAAACAAAAACCACATTCTCGCCAACTCTTGTCCATAAGCCCTAACAGGGCCGCCCCCTTGTCCCCCCCCCCCCCCCCCCACCCTCGAGACGCTAATTATCTCACGTTTGGGTCATCCAGATTGGGTCACATGAGCATCAATCAAGCTGCTATACATTACAATCTACCTTACTCGTCTCTCTACGGGCGCTTCAAGAGGGGCAAATACGAAGATCCGGTGGTGGGCGAGATGTCACAAGACGGCAGCAATCCTCACTTTCATTCGCATCAGAGTCCGCATCAAAATCACCCCTCGTCGCTACCCGATCAAATGCCTTATCAGGGCAGCTGAAACTTGCCCCTGTACTAGGCCAGAACAGCTGGACTAGCAGATCGCGCGGACTCGGTCCAGTCGCGAATATCAAAATCGGCGATATAACCTCGCCGCAAAAGAAAACAAAGAAAAAAGGAGGATCAATTCGCATGGGGATCGCTCGAACCGCGAGGACGAGTTTTTCTTTCTTTCTCGGCGCCTCGTTCGATCTCTCGGAACGCGTTTTATTTGTCTTCTTTTCTTTCTTTTCTTTTCGTACTTTCTGGACAAAATTCGCGAGTGTGAACGGAGACGGACGGGATTGAGAAACAAAACGAATTCTACGAATTCGCTTCGCGCAATAAGGGAGAGTAAAAAGGAACAAGCAAAACAATATATACGAGAAAGCATTTTATAAGTTTTTCCTATTGAATGAAAAGGGGGATATGATCCCACAAGAGAGAAAAAGAAAAATGCATCGTTCAACCGCGGCTGGTGCTCGGACACGTTATCTGGACATCGCGATGCAAAAAAAAGAGAATAACGGTGTATATCACGTACACTTGCAGTATTAGGAAGGAATAACTGTTTGCGTGTGTGCGTGAGAGGAAGTGAGAGAGAGAGAAAGATCGACGCGAGATGTATGTGTGCATGTGTGTATACATTCCGCGATGCATGATCGCGGTGAGGAATTATATAAATTAATTTCTTAATCTAAGGATTATTTATAATAAAAGAGATGAAAAAGAGACAAAAAAATAGAACAACAAATAAGAAACACGGAATCTTGTACAGGTGGGAAGAGAAAGAGAGAGAGAGTCACTGCGACAGTCTTTTTCGTATTTTTAAAGTGGAATATAATTCGCGCCTAGGGGAATGTGGGAGGGGCGGCGACGGGACGAAGCATGGATTTACGAACGAGGCAAATAACTTATACACTATTGTTCTTCGTTACTTGTTTCTTTTTTTCAATTATTTTTTCATTTTAATATTATTTCCTTCGACTAGACTGTACAAAAGAGACTGGTCCAGAGATGAGTTGCGAAGCGTTTACCGCCGTGGTACACATTTACGAGCATGAATTACTTTTACGAAAAAAGAAAGGATGTCCGTTGTATTTGCGCTCAATTTGACGCACGCAAACTCGTCGACTCCTAGGCAGTTATCGCGTACTCTGTTGTTTTTTTTTCACGTATATTTCGCGGGTTAAGACAGTTCGAGGATGCGCGCACTGAGCCCGAGTGAATGGCACGATTCGATCGTAAAACAAAAAAAAACACATCACACGGAAAGATTTTTTTTTTCCTACAGACACGAAGCGCACTAGTGCAAAATACACGACTTGAGGCCGGCCGTTTCTTTTTTTATATTTATTTGATCGTCTTCCAGACCAATTGGCCGCAAAACGGCAATTTTTACGATAGCGAATTCTGGAATAAGAAAACATAAGAATCATTTATATGAAAATAATGGAGAATGAGAAAAGAAAATACACGTTCTTGTTGCGCGTATTTTTTGTTTCTTTGTCTTTTACATACAGTCGAATGAACTGAGTAGGGTGCGAGAAAATTTATCAATCGTCCGTTTTTCGACTTTTTTTAAACGAAAGAATTTCAGGGCTTCGCAAACGTATGCGGAATGAACGGTCGTACCAGTTGACGTTTTGTGTTTCGTTCGTTTATTATTTCCGTACGGGAAAAAGATTGACGACCGCCACGCGGCTCAACTGCCACACGTATAGATATACGTTTACTACACACTATTAATTTATCATGCTCACAGCTACTACATATTGTATAAGTACATAATACAAACATAAATCTATAAATATAAATATATATACACACACACACACACACACACACACACACACACACACATATATATATATATATATATATATATATATATATATTATATATATATGAATTTAATATATATATATTTATATATATATTAATGATAAATAAATGTACAGTTTATATATTTTAAATTAAAACTTAATGCAACTGTACCGTGTCGCAAGTTTTTTTGTTTGATTACCTCGCAACGAAAGCGTCTCGTGGTTTCACACACTCGCTCTTTGATGCTCACTTTTGCCAATTCCAACAAAAGCACATATTTTCCTGAAATTTTTACACTCGAAGATGCATGAATATTATTTCAGAAACGTAGTTCATGAATGTAAAACGCGACCGTTCCATCCTCGCATTGCACACCACGTTTCTTACTACTGAGATCTACTTCCGGTTTTTAAATTACGCGGCATATTAGCAGCAAACAGAGAAAAGAGACGCGGTCTTATTTGCCAATCGAGAATTGGCGAGCTGTCATTAGGGATCCGCTACGACGTTTCTTCAACCGCATTTTAGTTGTACATTGGCATGTTTTTTTTTTGTTTTCTTGATTAATTCAGTTTTTAGTTTCCTATTTTCAATAGCTTCAGTTTAGCGCACTTATTTGATGCAGCACGGACCGCAGGGCCAGGCAAGACTTACTGCACTCCATAATATATTTATTATATATTATTGTTGTATTTATTGTACCTGATTAAACGTTCCGTGTGATGTTCCGCGTTCGTGCAATTCATTTTGGGCAAATGACAAGACACCGGGTCGGCGCAAAAAAGCCTCGGGGGTACGTTATTAGCTGCAGGAAAGACCAGAAATGCTTCGCTCGCACGTCCGGGAAAATTCATCGGTTCCAACGTTTATTTTCAGCGGTTCGGCGGATGTAGGGATGTTTCGAAGGAGGTATATATTGGTTAGGTCTCTGTCAAATTGTGGGTTCGTTTAATTGTGAAAAAAATAGGATTACGTTCGGAGGTCGCACGAGTGAATGTGCACGTGTAGAATCGACGAAATTGGCGCTAAGTTCTAGTTGGTGGCGTTGGTTGTGTGGTTTTCGCATTCTTCTGTCCACCATCATTGATCTCTCGAACGGAAGATCCGAAGAGACTTCAGAGCCAACTGGATGTACCTTCGGTTTTTTTTGCATCTGCGTAATCGCCACCGTGGCCCTTTTTCATCAAGATCGCGATGATCGTATACTGATCTCTGATCCAAATGAAGATAACGCATAATTTGCTCGTAAATTTTGCTCACGGCTCGTATGGCCACCACAATCGACTTCCGGATGGTACTTTTTATCCTCCTGCTTCCGGCTCAATTTGAAGTAGTTTCTGCAGTTTTTAATCTACGGCCATAGGTTCCGGTCATTTCTAGCCTTGAGTCCATACTGAGCATGCGCAAAGGCCGATGCCGGGTGCGTCGGCTTGGGCAGCTACACGCTTTTAGCATTTGTAACATCACTCATGTCGATTTGGCGCTGTGCACACTTGCAGAAGCATTTATGACGTCACATTATTACCGCTCCCATATTGAGCTCGCAAACGCTTCTCTAAGCAAGGTAAGAAAGCAAAAACGTGAGTGTTAAAATCGCGCTTATTTACAAAACGAACGCGACGATTTCCCAGGTAGAAATTTTCAAATACAGGGTGTCTCAAAATGACCTGAAATGTTGATATATTGATAAAACGTATGTTATTTGAAAAATACGAATATTTTTATTTTCATATAAGGTACAAACATGAAGGTTATGTGTGAAACACAATATCCGATAAATGGCCGCCTCGTCTGACGAATTTTTCAATAACATTTTGGCATAATTGCGGACCAATTTCATTAATGGTGCGGCAAATTGCGTCCTTGAGCTTCGGAATGCTCTGTGAATCATTGGCATACTTTTCCTTTCAGAAAACTGCAAAGAAGTCCAATGGCGTCAAATCACATGACTTAGTGGCCAATTCACGTCGCGGCGGCGCGAGACAACACGACTATGAAACTTCGTCTGTAATAACTGTATTGTTTCCCGCAGTGTGGCAAGTTGCGTTATTTTGATGACAGAATATGTCTTCCACGTTCATGCGGTTTACCGGATATTGTGGTGCACACATAACCTCTGTGTTTGCACCGTATATTAAGATGAAAATATTCACACTTTTCAAGTAAATAACACGTTTTATTAATAAATACAAATGTCAGGTCATTTTGAGACAACCTTAAGTTGCCCCAGAGTCGCCTAATGTGTACCAAATGTCTGCTTGGAAGTTACCTATGAGTTATAATGTGACCACCACATGACAGTTATCTTTTTGAATGGTCAACTCGAAGGTAACCTCCGAGCGGACATTTGGTACACTTTTAGACAACTTTTGGGAAACTTTTTGAATATCGCTTATTGGGTTACCAAAGATTTGTGAGAATTTATTGTAAATGACGGCAACAGCTTCACGCAAACTGCTTTCAGTTAATTTGAGGCGACCTATTTCTAATAAAACAACCTCTTCAACACCGTTCTGGATTCGAGTTGGGGGATTTCTTTTAAGGGATGACACCACTCTAGGGGCATAAAATAAGGCCTAACTTTGACAGTTTATTTTGGGAGTATGAAAAAAGGAATAGGATTTCTTTTGAGGGGGTTTATTTAACACATATTAAAGTATAACATGTTTTGAGGATAATTTTCATACAAAATGGCGGCGACAGAGCCCATCTTGAAAAAAATGTGTTTTTACAAATAGCTTCATGGGAGGCAGTTTTCTCGTAAAGTATAAGACCTGGAACAAAAACAAAAAAAATTATCATCTATTATTAGCTGTGGGCTACGTCGGGATTTTTTTCAATCAAATTTGGAAAAAATGGCGCTTTGAAAGAAATAAATCGATTTTGTGCCCAAAAAATAAGCAGAAAATTTTACCGAGGCGCGGCGGCAAACTCGATAGTTGATCCTTTAAAAAAAAAATTCGCTACAGGACCAATTGCATATGGTTTTTATGACCCCAAAGTATTTTTTAAGGCAACAAAAATGATTTTTCCCAAATCCTAGAATGGAAAGGAGATGTTAAAAATGAGGAAAAATGTTCCCATTTAATCTCTTTATCATTACTATTTTCTATTAGACCGTAATCTGCATCACTATTAACTTCATTGTTCATTATGTTTAACAACTCGCGAATAATTTGAAAGCCAACAAAAGCTCCTGCTTCATCCGCCATCTTGATACTTATAATGCCAACCCGAACGATTTGAGTTTCGGAAAGCGTAAACTCGTCGAAGCGCGCACAGATCAACTCGAAAATGCCACAGCACAGCTGATAAACGTGAGCGCTGTAGGCGCCAAGTCGAACGCACCCTCTGATGTAAGACCGTGCCTCTGACAGTCACTGCAGTCCTCCGACTCGTCTTGGTGATAGCCATACACTACATATATATTTGCATCAATGACGATTCATTGCGCTAAAACTGCGATCTAACCGCTCTGTATTGCATCTTTCGCGTAATAACCTTCGTATCTCATCACTTGTCGTTCAAAGTGCATCCATGGCGGTCACTTCCGTCGACACTTGCATATTTTGCAAAATTCTCAAATCCGAAGCTCCCTCCGAGAGTATTTACGAGGTAAGAAATTTGTTCTTCGTCAAAACGTATAAGTGATTGTATTTCGACACCTCGTTCCGCATGTCAAGTGAATATCTCTGTTAATTATTCTTCTCAGGACGATGATGTGATTTGCATCAAAGACATAAAGCCTGCCTCGACGCATCATTACTTAGTTATACCGAAAAATCATATAGCCAATGCCAAAGCGCTGAAGCCGGACGATGAGCCTCTCTGTATGTTGACGAAATTCGTATAGATCGCTATTCCATTGTTCTGCAAATTGACCTGTTCCGCAATGGTATTTTTGAATGTTCAGTTGACAAGCTCGTCGACACCGTGGAGGTAGTGTGCGCACAGCAGGGAATAGACCTTGCCTCGGTTAGAACGGGATTTCACTGGCCACCTTGGACCACCGTCAATCACCTGCATCTCCATGTTATCGCCCCTATAGAAAACATGAGCTTCGCTCATAGAATCATGTTCAGGGAGAACTCTCTTTGGTTTGTAAGCGTGAGTATCGCGCTTTCCTGAGGACATTTGCTCGATTATACTCGGAGTACGATGACGCAGCAGTGTTTCTTTTCACAGACGGACTATGTGAAATCGCGTTTCATGAATCCGAGTTAAGTAGGGATCTCCAAATGTCGAATTTCTCTATACGGCATTGAGACGAAGCGTACAGGCGCTACGGAACCGGATACAGTACGTGGGAATTGTTATCAAGGATGTTTTTGAGACATCCGATTATTTTTGTTGTATATATTTGTTACATGAATTTTGACGGTTATTCGTATTTATTATATTTGTTACATTCCATTGAGAAGGGTCTAGAAGGGCAAAGAACGCAATAAAACATTAGAAATTATGTTTAAGCGGCGTTGTAATTGCAGGAGCAAATTAATTGTGCGGCCTTGGGAAAATACCCTCCTCGAACATACTCTGCCATTTTCTCCCTCCGGGATACTCGTAGTCGAGAATACTCTCTTCTCTCAGCTCCGTAGAGTAGCCCGGAGCTTTGGGCGCGACGTAGCGAGCCTTTCGAACGATCGCTGGGTACACGAAATGTTCGTGTTGCTGGTCGACGAACTCTATCATACGGTCGTTAGTTGTGCCGCTTAGAGAGACAAAGTCCCACATCTGTAAGTGCTGCACCATCTCGCAGAGACCCACCCCACCGGCGTGAGGACAAACGGGAACTGAGAATATTATTCGAAGAAAGATAAGAACAAAGGGGTTGTTAGGAGGAAGCCCCCCGCTGCGGCATCGATGGCTGAAATTTCGCAGGTAAAAGTTTAAATTATACGAACATTGGATGACTATTATGATCCTGGAATGTTGAAATATTGTAGGACCATCGTAACAGGTAACACCATGGCAGGACAAAAGTGAGCATGGGAAAGTGATTTTTAAAAATAATGCGTTTTATGGAACGTTTAGAATTGATTCGTTAAGATATACACAAAGCAAAGTATGAAAAAATGTAAAGACTTTTTGGTTCTTAGTAAGGGACACTAGCGGTTGGTTAGATGCCATCTTTCTTGGTGGAGCTCTCTGGGTGCAACTTTTCCAGTTTTGGAATTCAATCTCAAGCAATATACCAGGGCGTTTCTCAACATAGATAGAAAACACTAGAACGGTAGCAAAGATTTCGGAAGGTTGTTGAAAAATCTCTTAGCGATTAACATTTTTACAAAACTACTTATTTTTAAAAAATGCAAGAGTGCGTATGATGCGAAATCTTTCTGAAAGTCTTTGGTTCTTCACACAAGTCTTCACATTGGGTCAGTTTGACCCGGACGAATATGAAATATAACGCTCACTTTCACTGCTCATTTTATACCGTCCAAATTTCAATTATGCAGACATATTAAGAAATCTTTAAAGTTGACGTCTGATTTTTTTCAATAAAAACCGACCAAAGAATTGTTGATGGCAGGTGGATGAGTGAGTCAAATCGGCCCAGTGTGTCAAAATACTGAGCGAATATAAATATGTCAATGAAGGGTTGACAAACACTTCGATATTCTGTTTCGACTTCAATACTAAGAAACGAAGAAATTTCACAGCTGATGGTTTTAACCCGACTGTGAGTGTGCCGCGATTTTGTACATAATGAAATCTTCAAACATTTCTTCGAACGCTTTTTTGTGCATAATTTGAGGAACCAACCGTACGATCGATAAAATTCATTAATTTAAAAAAAATCGTCATTTGCTTCATATTTCCACCCCTTGATTATGGTGGGGCTGGACTAAACTTCACGTAAATATCCAAATGTATTACGATACATGCCTAACTGCTTTTTTATATCAATTCAGAGCCTGGATCCCGAGGGACTCGTTAAACGAATATAAAAGTCTTGCGGATTACCTCCAAGCTTGTACGCCATTAGATACACGGCGAGAATCTCGTTGACGCCGCCAATCCGCGCCGAGTCGACTTGACAAAAGTCGATGGCTTTCATCTGCAAAAATTGCTTGAACATGACGCGATTGGCGCACATTTCGCCGGTTGCCACGCCAATTCCAAGTGGGCGGAGCGCTTCGGCGATCTTCGCGTGTCCGAGAACGTCGTCGGGTGATGTTGGCTCTTCGATCCAGTAAACATTGAACTCCGATAACTTCTTCGTCCACTCGATCGCTTGTTCAACATCCCAGACTTGATTAGCGTCGAGCATGAGCTTGTTCTCATTGCCAATTGCGTCGCGCACGAGCTTGCAACGCCTAACGTCGTCCTGAAAGTTTCTTCCTACTTTGACCTTGAACGCCGTGAAACCTTGGCTCATGTAGATGCGACACAGCCTCCGAACCTGCTCGTCCGTGTATCCCATCCACGCTACTTGGGTCGTGTACGCCGGTAATCCGTCCTCGCGTAATAGTTTTTCACGTTCGGCTTTTCCGGGTTGACGATCCTGAAGAATCGCGATGGCCTCGTCTTTCGTGATCACGTCGGTACTGCGAAAGTTTTTAAGGAGGTGCGGGAGACGCAATCACTGGTAACCGTAGCCGGAATTCGAAATTTGCGGATGGATTTTCTAGTTGTGAAGTATAATCAGTCGTAAGTAGCTAATGTGTGGACCGAGCCTCAAATTTCTAGTTGAATTCTTTGTAATGCTAGCTCAGACCGCATTCGTTAATAGTGAAATTGTTTGTTGCAAGACTTTTGGTAGTAAATGTGCCCGGCCTCAAACTATCGTATTTTTCGACTCGCTTAAGTATTTACAGTACGGTGCAATCAATTATACCACGATGATGCAGTGAATGATTGTGAACATTTTCAAACGATTTCTTTCATCGGTTTCAACTGTCCGATACAACATTTTTTACCGTTCCCTACTGTTTTTCATTCTTTCTTATAATGCCTGCCAGTTAATATCCGAGCGAATTAAGGTATTCCTTTCACGAATCCGAATATTTAACAATTAACGGATTTTCTTTAACAGCGAAATAAAAATATATCCCGGTATACTGGTAAAATGTCAAGTCAAGTTATCGATCTTTTACCAAAAAATAACGACTAAAATTCATCTAATTTATATGGCACTTCATGGGGATGACCACATTTCTATCTGACAATTTATACTCTAAATAACTCTAGATGTCTGATACAAACGGCTCTACGCGTGTAAAAAAAAACTAAAGATTCCGTAATGATAATAAAAACAGGGAGTCATCGAATGTTAAGAAAAAATATTAATGATAAAACTTGAAAAATGCGCCTAGCAGAATGTTCGTAGCCGCGACTTTTCAGAGAAAATATAAAAATGTCTGAATCTACTAAATTTGCGCGGCATTTTTTCCAGTTCATCGTTGGCTATAATATTTAAGTGTAACTAATTTTCATTGAGCGCCACTGTATTTTACTGATGATTCAGAAAGGTCCTGCTAGCCCCCCCCCCCGCCCCAAAATACGGCCCTCCGCAAGAGGAATACCTTAAGAGTGCTAGAACTCTTCAACAAGTTATTTGTTGTATTTATTAATTTCGGATCCGATATGATCCAATTTTTATCGCCACGGTGGCACTTCTTCAAGACATCCATGTGCCCCCCTAAAGACAATATTTTTATTTTTAAATCACTTTTCCTTCCTGCTCACATGTAACGAAAGTCGATCGTGGACACGAGTTCCTCCGGTGACATGTCAGCGAGCAACTTCCAAACCGGCTGCCCTCTGCACTTTCCCCAGAGATCCCACAGTGCGTTTACAATCGCAGCTGTCGCCAAATGAGTAACGCCTTTCTCCGGACCTATCTGCGAGTTTTTAGTTGTAATCCTGAATAAAGATACTCGAATCGAGGGATATGACGATTTTTCACTTTGGCAAACGATATTCGACGGTTAATTCTGAATTTACCCATCTGAGCTGCGACTCACTGGTGAGCTTCGTCCAAAATCCGGCGAAATCCCGATATATTTCGTCGATGTATTGACCCTCGACCATAGCCAACATGGTCTTGCAAGCCTTGACCACTGCGCGCACATCAATTATTCATCTGTACAGCATTTTTTAAACGTTTAAACGCATTCGAAGTTTACCAATTTCGGTTCCTCTGCCGAGTGTGAAAGTCAGACCGGAACCTTCGAAAACTTCTACTCCGAGACGAGCTCTTATCGTCACGTAAGCGCATGAATAGTCCGGGTCCGTATGCTAGGTTGAATTTTGTACAGAGTTATAAGCAACGTGATTGAATAAAGACGCTACCATTCGTACGCGACGTAGGTTTGTTTATACTGTTTTCTTTTCTTCGTACCATTGCATCGCTACCATCGGCGCTAAGGGAAGTTGGAAACCTTATGTCTTTGACGCTAGTTTCGGTTATCTTAACGTGCACCATGTTTGTTCCGAGATCGTGGGATATTTTTGTTCTCTAGTGGCAAAGACGCCAGACTCGACTGACAGCCTATAATTTTCGTTTGGAATTGTTTACCGAATTGTTCGCAGATAAGCGGCGCCGTTATCGCTCAACTTTGATTGGAGGCTTCGAGCGATATCACACGCTGTACACAAATAAAAGAGCAAACGTTTTATTTTCGAGATCGCGAGATGGCCACACTTGGGGGAAAAGAAGTCGGTGTGTCTCTGATTTTTTATCCGAGTTCAATCTCCGTATCACGGAGATCAGAGTACTCTAAGGCTTTGCCACTACAAGCGTGTGTAGTTGAAGGCAAGACGGAACAGGCAAAGGACAGCCCTCAGTTACGCGAGATCTTAAGGCGGGATATACATTCAGATGGGAAAAAATTAAGCAATTTTCAGGGTTTTTTTTAAACTAAGAAATAATTATTCTAGATTTATCAAACTGTAAGTATAATTTAACGGTATATTTAGGCAGGACAAGTATGTTCTTTGTTTCTCTATTCTGGAGCAGGTTCAATCAGAAACATCTCTATTCCAAAATATCTCATGTCTAAAACATTTCTCTGCCGAAACATCTCTGTACGTAAAGATCACAATGCCACAATAATTCAATTCTGAAATATTACTGCTCCTAAATATCTCCATTCCACAATCTTTCGTATCCGAAACTTTTCTATTCTTCACAACCTCACGTGACATCCAAAACATCTGTATGTCGACAATTTCATCTCACGATATCTCTCTTCCGAAACATCTCTATTTCAAGAGCCTGTGCGTTGGACTCGTTTTATTCATGGCCAATATAGTAAATGCAATATTACGAATGGCGTGAAATTGGCGGAATACAGATCTTTTGGATGTCACATGAGATTTTGGAGAATACAGATATTTAAGAACAGCAAAGTTTCAGATACGATAGATTGTGGAAGGGAGCATTTAAGAGCATTTAAGAGCAGTAATATTTCAGAACTGAATTTCTGATTAAACCTACTCCAGAATAGAAATATTCGAGGAGAGAGATGTCTGAGAATAGAGAAATAAAGAATAGAGTTGTTATCCTGCCTATATTTAAGTATACAAAACAATTTTTTTTTTCATTCAGTCATCATCAAATCGGCGGAGCTGTGGCAGAGTGTTACAGCAAGGTTGCCGCTGGAGTGGTGGATTAGCGTGCAGTCTAGCTTCCCGTAGACTTTGATTTGCAGAATTTTTTCAGTTGGAACACGTATAGTTTGTATTTGGCAGTAATTAAAGTGAAGAAAATGCAAATTTAAGAGAATGTCTCGCATGTACAGAAAAATCAACATTCCACGAAAAATTTCTGTAAAATTTGCTTTTAAACAGTAGTTTTTTTCTAATTTTTCAGAAACAATTCTCGTCAATTTGAAGGTAGCAAGATGATAAATATTTCTACCCAGTTGCAACTCAATCGGTTTAGTAGTTCCTTAGTAGTCTTGCACGCCAACTTTGGAAATGCAGTTTTGAGAAAAACGCGTTTGAAGTTTACGGCCGCTGGGAATCCAAGCGGTGAGGCACAGCATCGATGGGCTGTAACGTTTGAAGTTTTTCGAATTTTGCTTTGAAACTTTGGGAAAATATTCTACATACGTAGTTCTATCGTGCAAAGAAAACAAAAGAAATCGATTTTTTTATCGTTGTAAATGTATATCTCGTCTGGAGGTGTTCCTTTCGCGGAGGGCCGTATTTTGTGGGGGCATAAGGAGGGCCCTTCCGAATCATTGGTACAGTACACTGGCGAATAATAAAAATGATAGACAATTATTATACCCAACGATAAACGGGGACAAACAATTTTGCGCAAATTTCGTAGATTGAGACATTGTTACATTTTCTTATAAAAGTTGCGGCTACGGATCTTCTGCTAGTCGCATTTTTCGAAGTTTTTTCATCAATGCTTTCTTTAAACATTCGGTGACCCCCTCTTTATTGTCGTTACGGAATATTTAGAATTTTTCACACGCGTGAGCAGTTTTTATCAGACATCTAGAGTTATTGAGTGTATGAGGTAAAAACGTGGCCAGCGTGTCATCTTCGTAAAGTGCCGTATAAATGAAACGATTTGTAGTGTCGTAATTTTTTGTCAAATGTTCGGTAACATGGCTTGAAATTTTACCAGTATACTGTGAGATGTTTTTACTTAATTATAGACGAAAATGCGTTAATTGTTAAATATTCGGGTTTGTGAAAGGGATACCTTAAGAATAATTATATGATTCGCGCGAATAATTGATTACTCGTGCCAAGGCGCGATCTTCAGGGCTCTCGTAACAAAACAGCTTATGCATGATTCACTTTAATTCTCAATCCGACAATAACTTAATGAGCTCGATCGAACGTTTCGCCATTTTTCGTCAACGTATTTCAGCATCCAAGTAAAATACTCCAAATTGATTTCATCAATCGCAACTGATACCCTAAACGCATCCTTGCGTTATGTTTCCTCGTTTTTTTTGTCTTTAGGTATATTCGTGGCTGTATCAGAGGTTTCTTCCTCTATCGCGTTATCCGTACGTTCGTCGTGCTTTTCCGCGATTTCTTCCTCTTCGTCGCTGGACTCGTCATCGCTCGGCGGAAAATCTGGCAGTGCTGAAAAAAAGGTTTTTTTTCACATAAATTCGTTTGGAACTAAAAGGGCAAAGTGGATTTTCGGAATAACCTTGTCGTTCCTTCTTCTCTTGTCTGGCGTCTCTCAAGAATTTCTCCTGAGCCGCTATGACGTCCTCGCTGTTGGAACAGGCCGCGTAAGCGGCCAACAGCTCGGCGTTGAGCTCGAGAAACGAGTGGCCCCAGGAAAACTTGCCCAGATACAACTGAGCCTCCTTGGGAAATCCGGTGATCATCAGAGTCGCCGCTATCGCCTCTACGCAACTCAGCTGGCAAGGC
The DNA here is from genome assembly GCA_951751655.1 of Ophion costatus. Lineage (NCBI taxonomy): Eukaryota > Metazoa > Arthropoda > Insecta > Hymenoptera > Ichneumonidae > Ophion > Ophion costatus. Next base: position 6,419,618 of record OX632360.1, on the reverse strand, counting down.
TTTCCATAGTTTATCGGATTGGCAGCGACGAGAAACGGCAACAAGCGCGGATTCGGACTTCGCATTCGAGAGAACGGCGTGTCGTCGAGTTTGGCCCAACTGCAGTCTACAACGGCACAGCCGAGATCCTCGACGATCCCTCGATCCGTAGGAGATACGCACTGTCCGGGAAGAAAATAAATTTATGGAAGTCTCTTTGCTTCGGCAAAGTTGGGGGATCGCAGATATTCACGTTTTTGCCCATGGGAGTCAGAACCAAACCGGCGAATCTCGCACCCAGTTTAAGCGTCTTCACCAGGCCGTGGCGCGCGAGCTTTCTGCCGGAACACTTTTTTGGATCGCAATGCTCCAGATCCCACATAGCGACGGGAAAGGGTACCGGCCATTCCTTCTCGCTTTCTAATCGATACAATGAATAGACACATGTTGACTATTGAAAACACTCGTCTATAAAATAAAATGAATAATTTGTGAAAAAAGATCGATAAACTGTATCAACGTTTTTGGAACTCATTGAAAACAGTGAGATTTTCTATATATTCAAGCCATGAAGTGAATTTGAAAAATTATCGTGATTTGTTGCTCGTCATCACGCGAGTGGATTATTAATTGCTATCTTCGACGTCTCAGTCATATTGAAGCTAATCGACAAAACCTTTTCAAATTTTTTTATATGCTCTTCGAATTTTTCAAAATTATGCTGGCACGTACAAAATTTTACGATTTTTGCATTACGGAACCGCACGTACGAAATTTTACGATTTTTGCATTACGGAAAATTGTGCATGAGTATATAAAAAATGGAATGTTTATGTTCAATCCTAACCTGAGCTCTCGCCGTCATCTGGATCCGACCTATCCTGTTCCTGTCGATATCTCTCCTCCTTTCCGATCACGTGCCTTTGTCGTCTTCCCAACACCTTGCCTTTGCCCTTTTTTCCTTTAGCGGACATTTTTACCTCTCTTGTGATTGCCTCACAAAAGCACCTCGAGCGAATGTGAATATCTATTTACGTCTGCGTTCGCGTCAAGATACGCTGCGCGCCTTTCTAAAATGATCACCGGACATTTTAGTTACGTGTTTGTGTAACGCGATTACAACACCCATTATTCTGCGAGCATATTTGAAATTTTCTTCCAAACTTGTTGCCCGTCAAAAAAAAGGATTCTCATTCTGAATGAAATTCCCCACGATTTATGGAATTTTTTAACTCGACCGAATGCTCGAATAAATATTACAAAAACAAAAGAAATGTAACCAGTAATATTTATCGTAATTACTGTTGGCAATAAGGTGGAATATTTAGCGGCGTACGAGCGAGAAGAGTAGCGGAAATTTTTATAAAAATCACTATCATAAAATTGATTATCAAAGCATGCGATGCCCCGCACAATTTACTTGCGCAGGGGTTAACGCTTTGCTCGAACCGGAAATGTTCACCGCATCTCAGTAAACAATTTGCCCGAGTTTGCGAGGTTATGTTATGACCTTTCGCGCATAAACATCGTCATAGAAAGAGCTCGTGTCTCGACTGGCCGCGACCAATTGTCGCTCTTTCGATACGTATACGTGATAATGTATCAGTGGCGTCTCTCGAAGAACGCAAAGCCGCCGAGCGACAAAGTTTCCCCGTGGTCGCGAAACACGAACGAAAAATTCAACCTTAAACGGGCAGGATAACATTTGCACTTGTTCGCACCTCACTCGAACAAATGACGCATAGTGTCGTTCATTGTTACGTAACAAGTTCGTATCGTGTATTAAATCCTAGCCGTGGGTGGGCTACAGGATGTTTACGGCCCTGTCGCGATGTCGACGACGTGGGGGGGCATTTAACAAGTGGCAGGGGGCCTCCAGTTGTACCTCAATCGCTACGCGGACACACGAATCGTTTGCTCGCATAAAACTTTTTCTTTTCTTTTTGTTTTCTTGTTTTATAACACAATCGCGCTCCTGCTTGACCCTTCGTACGGATAGCGACAAAATAACAGCCGCGAATTGTCACAAATTCATTCGGCGCGTTGAATCGACCAAACAGGTGAGTAAATAAAAATAAACAATTACGAAGCTGTTGTCAACACGAATTACATATGAATCGAAATGTCTAATAGTCGACTAACGCGCGTGCCCTCGCAATGAATATACGTGCGAACGCTACAATTAAGTAAATTATCACGTTATTTTAAGCTGGCGTGTTATCTCTTGTTTTGCCTTTTTTTATTTGCATACTTTATCGCAATTGAATGTGTTTATGCCGCCAGGATTATGGATCCAGGTATACACGACGAAAAAATAGGTGTCACGAAATGAATATTTCGACGAGATTTGTGTGGCAAGAAAGGAGCACTTTGATGTACACAGTGTGATTTAGATTAGCGATGATTTGGCGAAAAAAAAACTATTCTCCTGTCTATGTCGATGATATGTTATTTTTTCCTTGCACTCTGCACGTTCTGGAAGTCTTTTCCAACATGTTACATTGCAAATGCTATTAGATGAACCGACATTGTCACTTCTAACATCCTTCGTCACGATTCATCACACAGAACTGTCCTTCCGTCGCAAGAATCTTTGTCTGAGCTTGGCGAGCAACTTTTGTGTGACGATACCTGCCTATCGTTCCGTTAGACCCTGTCTCGGTATAAAAAACTCGCCCAGGATTCGGAATCACCGGGTCCCATTGATATTCACAGAAAACGTGGGGAGAGACGCTATCCTCAAGGTTACTGATTGGCTGAGAGGCGTTTGGAACATGAGACGAAAGGCGGGCCCCGTTCAACAATGGGTAGACTCGATACCTTCGCCCACCAAATCTACGCTCGAGGCTCAATCCGAATTGGAGGAGAATCCTACACCGCCGCTCACTCCTGTCTCCTCCAGGGCTGGCGCTTTCGTCAAGCCGACCATGACGATATCGACGCCGATATCCGTGCCCGGTTCGCCGGTCGTTACAAAGACCGGTGTCTCCAGGTACGTAGAAAACGTTTGCGGTTGGAAACGACTTTACGCGTAGAAAGAAATCATTTTCCTAATTGGAAATCGCTTATTCAGTGTATTGTACATTTTACAGTCCGATCAGCCACAGTCGCTTGGCGAGAGATCCGAGTTTTCAATCGGACAGCAGTCACTGCAGCAGCGTCGAGAGCCTATTGGAGTTGCGCCGCGCCGATCCCGAAGCTGTCCTTCTCGGCCTCGGTTTCGGCGGTTGTTCCCATAGTTTGCAAGAGAACGGGCCGCTCTCGCGAATACCGAAGAGGTTTTTGCAACCCTCGAAGCTGCAGGGCATCACTATAAACGATTTCGTCAAGCACGAGCAAGAGACGGGCGAGTCGCTCGATTCCGCGTCACTTGGATATCGAGGACTCACGGGTGAGAATTTTCAAGACTTCGGAATCGTAGGATTCATTCGAAAGTCTCTCTCCACTTTTTTATTCGTTGATATCTCTCATCGACTCGGTTGCGAGACCAACAGGTGTCCCTCCCCCCGATTCTAAAAATAAGTCATTTATTTCTCGACGTTTTGACGTAACGAACTCGCATCCGCCGTAATAGCGGTGAAAGTTTTTTTACAAATCTTTTTTAGAAACGTTGCGTGTTGCATAAGCGAAAAGGCTATCGAAAATTTTGTGATGACCTTTTCTCAATCGAATATTTGTATGTTGTTTGTAGGTACCGGTATTTATTACAGAGTCAACGGAACCTACCAAGTTATGAAAATTACTTGACAACTAAATAATAAAATTGCTGATTTTTGTATCTTCTCAAAATATTTTATCGAGCGCCACGGCGCAGTGTCTTGATGGTAATTAATATTTTTTAAATGCTCAAAACGCTTCCATAAAATCGGTGCGACAATTAGTCGTTCAATTAAAAAAATATATATATTTTTTTATATCGATTTTTCCGGTTGAAAATATTTTGGAATATAAGTTTGTGCATTCCAAAATATGAATATTACGAATATTGATTCCAGTGCAAAATAACGAAAAAAAGACGTGCTCTCGTCGAAAATAAATTCAAAAGGGCAATGAAAAACCATTGAGGCCACGAAAGGACCGAGAAAGAATATTCATTGCGATACATTTATCAAAAATTTTTCTGTGCTAGCAGCGAATACTTGTAATACTTATCTTTGCAAATTATTACGTTCCCAGATTATTCGGCATAAAATGTTACTCGGTTTCAGTTGGTTCTTGGTTGGAATTATGATCATTGCTCGTAAAAAAAAGTACAGTATGCGGTGACGTGTTCTTGCGATTCGTTTACACGTTTTATTTGCGTTACTCGGCATCGAGACACTGCGGCGGCTCGGTATTACGATTAATCTCGAAGCATACAAGAATGTCTGGGTGACGGTGTACGGTGGATGAGGTGGACTGTGTTGATTTGTAGGTAGCAGCGATACTCTGAGCGTGCCAGGGCGCGTTCGTCATCGTAGACTCTCCGGACCTAGTGACTTAGTAAGTCCTCGTGTCCCAATTCTCTTCGTTCTTATGCGAATCAAGCTCTTATTATTTTCCTTTTCACCCAAAATCGTTAGTTTCTTTAAAATCGATTTTTGTTAGATTTTACCCCTAAAAATGCTCAGCTCGAGTAATTTACATTTTAGTTTGTCCGTCGCACGCCGATTGCGTAAGAGATGCGGTAATTTGTGTACGTAGCTCGAGAGATAAGCGAAGACTCGACGGATTACGCGTCATGTCAATTTTGAGCGATTCACGTACCAGACATAATAACCAGTGGAATCTTTTACTCGACTGACTCGGTAGACTTTGTCCAATTTCGCCACTGTATTTCCTTCTGCGTCCATACTCACGGAGTATATAGAAATACCGAAGTAAAAGAAAGACAGCGAGTAATCGGTTTTTCTTTCAGTTCGACAGATTCGTTGTAGGTAACGAGCAGTCGCTAAGTGCCGCTAAACAAGAGTCAGGATATTCCTTTTAAATCCAAGTAGGGATACTTTGTGTTATAGTGTGTTGAATGTACTGCACGGGACGAACAAAATTTCTCGTTCCTTCGTTGCAGTTGCATGCAAAATGCTTTGTCCTCAATTATTGTTTTCCGATGTCCGGACGATATTTCTTTTTTTCTTTTCGCCAGTTTTTATTTATTCAGCTTGTGTATGCGTGTGGTTTTTTTTTTATTTCTCCTCTCTTTTGCTTCGTCGTTGTGTTCTTCGATCGTGATTTTCGTGTGTTCCCGACAGGTTCGCCATATGTAGCTCCATCGGAGATAGTACAGAAGATCATGGAGCGGCTGCGAGAGCACGAGAGTCACGAGCAGGATCCCTATATACTTCACAATACCAATACGGAGCCCTACAGTCCGATATTTCAGGACAACAGCAGACTATCGGTGCTCTCGCCGGACAATCGCCAGTTTCTCGAGAGACCACGCTCCAAGAGCCCGGACATGCGTAACAAACGAATGATCATAGGTAAGGTTTCCGTTTTTTACCTCGTCATCTTACGTAACTGCGTTTTTATAGATGAATTTTCGACGTAACGTTGCTGACAAATTCCGATTGGGAGCACTTGATAATGTTTGGGTTTGCATTCCAGGGCAAAAGTCTTTTGCATTTGGGTGCGACGGTGACCTGATAGAGGTAGACTCTTTGGACCGTCAAGAGTCCGAGACTTCGAGCACAAACGGCAACACGGACAATCACGAGGTCGAGGACAAATTTCTGTTCGGCGAAGCGACGCTGAACCTCAATCTCGCAAGAGCACACAGGGATAATTGTGATACAAAGAGCGCAATGTCAAAACTTAGAACAGAGACGGGACTCCCCGAACAATCCTCCATAGACGATAGCGCAGACTCATTTCCCGACCGTATTTCTCATTCGGATGAATTGGTAGCTTCTCGCGAACCGCGAGATCACGAGGGTGGCCAGTTCTGGAGGAGCCGGCGCGAGGACAGCGAGGACGATTGCGGCCCGAGCAACAATCGAAGATCGAGCCACGACTCGTGGGACGCGAAGAAAGTTCCGTGGGCAAGATTGTCCAGGGAGACGGGTCGTCGTTACAGCGATGGCTCGCCGAGACCAGAATCGGGCTTCCTCAATCGACGAAAGAGCCTGAAACGTCAGTCGAGAATCAGCGATGTCGAAGCCCGACGATACTGCGAAACTGATTCGCCGAGTGACGAGACCTCCGTGCTCAACGAGAAACCGGAAGAGGGCGCGGAAATGGCGGAAAAATCCGAAAGCAACGATGAGACTGATAGGAGAATCAACAGATCTGATAGATTAAGTAGGATCGATGTGGAAAAAACGTTGATCGAGCCAACGGGGGAACAACTTTCGTCGTTGAATATCGACGTTCCGGTGGAGATGAACGGCGGGCCGAGTACCAAAAATGTAGAGGTCCAGGGTTCACCGACGAAGAACAGAGGCAAAAAACGACACGGGCTGTCGTCGGTCCTTGGTCTGTACAGTTCCGTAATGAGCGTCAGAATGGAGCCCGGTTTTTGAAAATCGCGAGATATCGCTGTTACAAAGCTCAAGTCTCCACCTAAAAGGAATTCAATGCAGGCCTATCGATAATATCGACCGGCACGGAATTACGATACTTTCGACGTACACAGTTGTTGAGCCTAGATGATTTTCTTTACGGGGAATTTGAGGGTGCGAACGGCAACACGCTTAACTAGATGTCAAACGTACTTCCGGTTCTTTCTCGTTCCGCTTCGAGCGCTACACTTTCTTACGCTTGGATCCGCCTGTATCTTACACCGCGAGTCTTCACGAATTCAGTGCACTATAAACAATGCCAAAATGTTTCGCGACACATCACGGGCCATTGTACTTTGTGAGCGTGCAGACGACACTAAAGACTATGGAGAGGTCTGATATTTCAAAAACTTCACGCTTTTACAATAATAATGCTTATACTAGAACGTCGATAATTCGGATTAATTGATCCCTTCCGGATTTTCGAGAGGAAACCATAAAAGGGACCTTGTCGCTCCCGCCTTTACGACCACTTCCTCCTTCACACAACACGCTTCTTCTGTATTTCCGAAGAGCGTGCACTTTATACGAAAAATCAAATCCGGATTTCTGACGTTCTACTGTATTTCGTAAACTCGTTTTAAAGACGTTTCCACGTATCATCTCATTCCTCGTAGAAAAAGGGCAGCATACTTTTAGCCTTTTAAGTTGAGCTTCCAATTTGCCAATAGTCGATAAGTTATTTTTGCTAGGCATTTTTCCGATGTGTCCAAAAATGTAGAAATGGAAACGTCGGCGAAGAAGCGTTGAAATTTTTCGTCGCAAATGTCGTGATAGGGCAGCCAATCGGCCTTCTCCAGGAGACGAATTCTCTGTTCTCAAACAAGTACCTAGATCCATATCCCAAGTAAATCTGTTGTCGATTTATATAGTCTATTTTGACGTTATTTGAGCAGAGAATTATTATATTAGACTTTAGACAATCCTTCGAATGAAAATATTAATATAATTTAGATGATAAAATACGTGTAAGCCTAGGGAAATTCAAAATTTTCCCTATCTTCGGATCTACGCGCTATCCGTTAATAACGATATCTGCGTTTGCGCGCTGTGCGTGTAACAAACGGACCTTTAGAACTTTTTTGAACGAGGGGGTGTGTAAGCACGGTACGTCCGCGACTATGCATTTTTTCAACAAAGACTTAATGATTTGTTTGTTTCAAGAGATATGGCGTTGTCATTTTAACGCAAGTCTAAGTTTCTAGGCAAGTTTCGCTAGCGAACGTGACTTCGTTTTCTTTTTCAATTCAAATGTGATTTAGGTTAATATTGGTCCGTGAAAACTGTAAGAGGACTGGCCAGCGTTTAATTTTCGACGATTTTTCTAGAGAAACGTATCAATGATATTATCCTTGAAATTCCTTCACACAATTTTGTGTGCGTAGTGTATATATTTATATCTATATACATATATTGAATACGAGTACTGATGAATCTCAGGGCCTGGAGGATCAAATTATTCGTTTTTGTTACTTACCAAAAGGGTTCCTGCTTTCTTCCAACGTTCGTTACACAGAGAACAGTCGTCAAACTACGTATGAAACTTTTAATCAACTTTTGAACGTGTCTACATCAATACAACTTTATGCGAACATCTTGAGAATGGATGAATAAAGAAAAGCGAAGAAACGAAAGGAAATAAGCGTGTTACTCATTTGCCTTTCGGCAACAACCCAGATTTTATTCTCACAAATATTTTATGCAGAAAATGTTACTCGGGACACGAGTTGTGTTTAATCCATACGTTTCGACGGGCCTTCAATTTGTCAATCGTGATTATTCGTTATCAATATTATTATTATTATTATCATTAAGAACGGAAATAAAGGACGACCGGTTTAATTACGATTAATTTACCGTTTATAATTACAAAAAATGGTATTCGGACTTGTGATAACGCAATTTTGAAGTGAAAAAAATGAAGTCTTACGCGCACATCGCGCGAACGCGTGTACGGCAACGCCGAAAAACAAAATCCGTTGCGTATAAATGCAGAATCATGATTTCCATTTGTTTCTTCTTCGTCAATAATTGAAACAGTTACAGGTGTCCTTTTTTTTGTCTTCTTCTTGTTCGGTCCTTCTTGTGTGTCTTACATTTAGAGTGAAGCATTCACACCGCGAGAAAGTTAAAAAAAAAAAAGATCTCTATAACACAATCATCCGCATTTTCCAATTCGTTTTTGTCCTCGTAAACATGTAACGTTAAAGGACCGAGGGCAAGGGACTTCAATGGCTTTAAAACTAATCGTTTGTGGGGAATAAATGCCGCGAGTTCTCGTTTTTTTTTTTCACCGTGGGCTTAAGGGCCGGGCGGGGGAGGGATGAATATTGTAGGTGCGTCGAGAGCGAAGCTCAACCGTTCATTCGTAGTCACCAATTATTACAATTCAACGAGTTTACGTATTTATCAGATTTAAAAAAAAAACACCGAAACAAAAGTGTCATCCTATAAACGCTATTGCGCTTCTCAACAAATACGATTCCACAATTCACAGATCAATTTTTCTCATTGAATACAATAATCGCAGCAGTACCGATTTTGCTTCCCGCGTAATCGCACACCGAGTGTGTTCATCCGCGCTTTTGCTTTCCCTTTCATCTTCTTTTTCCTCCATCCGTGTTATCATTTTTCTTAGGTGTATCTTAAAACTTATATAAACAGATGACAGAACTCCTGCTACGTTATTTAGTCCTCTTTTTCTACCCTGGAATAGAGCAGAAAGAAAATATTTTTTTCAGGATTCTAAATCTCGTCGTTGCTTTCTCTGCGCCCTCATTCGGCCTCTTGCTCTCTTTACGATGTTAATTTTACGAACGGTATGAGGATTTGGGGTAGGGGCTTATTAATTCATAGAGGAAGGTGGGCTTGTGTGTAGGAAACGGGCAAGGGATACGGGACGAGGAAGAGGGGCTTACTTTACGACTTCTTGCTGTTGCTGTTCGTCAAGATGAAGCTCGACGATTGTCTCCATTCTATTTTGAACCTTGAAGGTTACCTGAGCCGCTAAGTACTTGTCTTTGTGATTGATCGACCATCCAGAGTACTGAAACAAAGCAAAAGAGATCTTCAGCCTTCGACTATGGTCGCACGGCGTGGAGCCAAAAAAAAAAATGGGAATACAAGTGCTTACCGTGGATGTGCTTTTGTACAGGGTTTTGCCTTCTTCCTTGAAGGGCAAAAATTTTTGTAACAGCGCTTTGCCGTCTATCCTCCATAGAGTCGGGTCGGTACTGCCTCCAACGTCAGATTTTGCAACGACGAATGCTCCTGACTTCAAGGGCGAAAAACCCAAAGAAAGATCATTAGGAATTTGGCATTTCGACGAAGGAGAGTCGCATATTGCAGCGGATATTTCGTCGCTTACCGTGTAGTCCTTTGGTGGTATTTCGGACGATTCGTTGAAGCTGTTATCGTCGGAATCCTCGTCATCCTCGTCATCCTCGTCATCCTTTTTGGAGCGTCTCTTCTTCTTGGGCTTCTTCCCGGAATCAGAATCCGAGTCGTCGTCCTCTTCTTCCTCCTCTTCCTCTTCGTCCTCCTCCTCCTCGTCCTCTTCCTCCTCGGAATGCTGTCGCTTCTTGGCTGACTCTCTCTGTGGCCTCTTCTTACCTTCACCCTGATCGAACATTCATAATATTTCAAGTTGCATCTTTGCAAACGTTTGTTACGGATTAACCGTTTTTTACGAGTTACATACGAGCTTGGTTTTGTAGAGCGAACCTCTCGACGCTTTTTGAGGCGAACATTAAATTAATTTAAACGCTTTCGAGATTGGATTTGAGAGTGGAATGGGAATTGTGCATTGCAAGCAAGATGTTGAAGTTTGCATAGTTGGGATGCAACGGAAATTGATAGTTGTTGACTTCATGCAACCTTTTTTGATCCATTTGGCATGTGCAGTTGGCCCAAACGTCTTGCGTAGTCTTAGTAGCCATTTATGACCTTAATTTGCAAAAAAAGGCTTTGGATTTGATAGAAATAAAGAAATAAAAACGACGCTGCATTCCAACGTCGTCTTGCAAGTTGAGGGAAGCTTTGACTCAAAATGAACCATGGAAAATGGAAGCCGTTTTTTGTGAATATATTAATACACTATTGTAACATTTTATAACCCAAACAATTGCTACTGTTATGCAAGTACGTCATGCTCCCAAAATATAGCTATGGAACAGAACTATAAATACTAGGAGGTATACAAACACGAAGTGAATGATTTTCAATGTATTTCTTCTGTCAACGCGCCTGTTGATAGGTCGCCAGTGATTCTGACGAATATTGACATATCTTTATTTACTCCGACTCTTTCTTCTTCTGGTTAAATTCATTCACAAAAAAAAACGAAAAAAACAACCCACCAATTTAAACGTACGGCGGTTCAATAGATCCATTATGAGGTGTGAATAAAATTAATTGTAAATTACAATTATGTGCAGACTCGCGGGTCTACTGTGAGTTGGAGCATTGAAAAAAAAAAAAAAATTCGCTATTCGAATACGCGCGCCAGTTGGCTCCGTATCGCGCGTATCCAAGGTCGGTCGAAGCTATCGCCAAAACAAAGAGAAATAAGGCAGCGAGAAAGAAAAATGCCCTCGTGCTGTCTCGTTTCGATAAAGTATCGACGCGATTGGAAATTATTACAATGACGGGAGAGGAGCGAGGAACACGCGGAACGCGAGCAGAGGGAACGCGTGGAGTGTTTCAAAATAATGGAGTTCGCCAGCGCCATTGGCCGGCCGGCAAAATTCTATCTCGTAATAGAGCGTGGCGCGTATCGCAACGAGAGAACGAAAAAAAAAGAACAATGTTATATCCGGACAAAAATAAGTCTCTCCAAGTAACGTCATATCCCTCGCGATGAAAGTTAAACGAATTTCCGAAGCGAATGTGCGCGTTTCACACGAGAAACACTCGACTTTCTGGGTGTAGAGGAAAAATGAGGAAATAGAAAAATTCATGTTGCAACGACGCGCGCGCACTCTAGCCGTCTCGAAAATCAGCGCACGAATAATTTAGCATTTCGCCACATTTTGTCGCGAACCGGAGGAGAGACGGAAATTTTGCAGGCCGAACGGTTTGATGCAAACGCGTTTGGAAAATATCGACGCCGAGAACGGCGTTTCCTTCCGAGCGTTCGGCAAAGTATATTCCGCTATCCCGTGTCGTAACTTTTGGCATAACGCAACGAACGTCTCGATCTTTCTCGTGAATATGCGAGCGATTTTTTGTCGGCCCACGACGCGACGTTCCGAGATTACTTTCTCATTCTGATACGAGAGGGGGAAGGGGAGTAGAGGAAGAAACTATGAGCGAGACGATAATTAAGCAACGAGAACCGACCTCTGCTCCGGCTTCGGCCGTCCAGTCTTCCTCCGATGGTCCTTCCACCTCCTCCGGATCGTCCGCAGAGTACTCGTCCTCGTCCGACACGTCCTTCGTTTTCTTCATGATGCCTTTGCGCGAAATTTTTGCTGTCTCCACCGTCACGAGCACTCGCGTAAATAACTAGTAACGCGTCAAGAAACGAACGAGACGCACGGGTGCGAAAAAAACTGCGCTATCTTCTTTCCCCCCAGCGGACAACTTTACGACGAACAGCGAAGGATTAACGTCTCGCGTTTCGAGAGCCTCACGAAGTGACGAGCATGCACGAGAAACAAACCGCAAACAATATGGCCGTACGGCGGCGCGCTGAGCGCGAACAAATACGTACGCGCAATCGCGTTAGCGCGTCAACCGGAAGTTACGCCGCGGATGTCGAGTTTTCACGTATGCGCGCGCATATTCGAACCGATAGTCGCACCGGCTAATCCTAAGGGCTCGACATGCGAATAGAAAGGGCCATTGTCGTGTCAAACGAGCGGATGACTTGTCGAGTATGTTTTTTCAATACGTTTCGAACAAAATTGAGGACGAAATACTTGGAACTCCGCTTTTATACGTGCGCTCGCGTATTATCGCAAGAGAATGAAGATCTGGAAAAAGCACGGTGCCAATAGAAATAAGATTTTCACTCTTAGCTTGTTAAAAAGTAATCAACTTCTCGTCCTCCAACAAATAACACGCTGTTTCCGTTCGTCCATTATTGTTTCACAAGTTCAATAATCAACCGCACAGTACGATTATTTCAATCTAGGCAACTCGAAAAAGACTATACCAATTGAGGATCACCCGTCATCCACGGAGAAGTTAACCTCCAATTGGTCAAACCCAAAAGACCGTCATTTTTGGTTTCCAAAACGCACCGTCTCCTCCCCCCTCGTCTTCCGGTACGAGAATTTTATTTTTGAATCCTAATAGCAACACGCTGAAAAAAAACAATTATCTCTATTTAAGAAATAGTTCGCACCTTTTCCAAGCCAACTCATCCGGAATAAGAATGACAGCTGCAAAGCGCGCCAAATAACTAGCGTGAACTAAAATTGAACTAAAAATAACGTGTTTTTTTTTCAAAGACATGGTCGCTCGTTTGACCAATGTAAACCTGTCAGTAGCGTCTCGGTCGCTGCCGCCGTAAAGAAACGAGCTCAAAGTGAAACGTTCTCGGCCAATCATTTCCCTCGCCAGCCATCGACAGCGCACGATTTCCGGCTTACGCCGAGTTGAATTCCATTTGTAAAATTGATGATCGATCCTTCTAAGTGTCCTAAATTGATTACCAACGTCCAAAGGGCTCTTGGCTGGAAATTCAAAATCCGCGTTCCCATATTCGATCAATATATGGGGGTATTGTGCGCGCACGCGCGCGTCCCTCAACTCCAGAGCAGACTCTACCAAACATATATCCCTCCTCGCGGTTTATATAGCGCGCACTACACACTATTTACCGAGTATTTCAACCTCATATCGCGCTCGTATATTCGCATATCCCGCGAGAAGAAAACTCGCGCCCCAATTTACACACTCTCTCTCGCTCACCCTCTCTCTCACTCACTCCCTCTCTCTACCCTACCCGTACGCACAAATACAAATAAAAATAACAATAAACGAGTGGAGAATCATCGTCCTGTGTGCGATGTTCGAACTCTATGGAATTGGCAAAGACGGAATGGTTTATCACTCGCCGCCACCGCGCCGAAAAGAAGTCGACATACTCGAGGTCCACACGCACTTTTTTTTTACTTTTGATATATCTGACATAAAAAAACGAAAGAAAATTCACCGAACATTTCGCCGATTGAATTATTAACTCGCAGTTACACAAAGCGAATTAAATATACATCGTAGGCATGTATTTTTCTTTAGACGTGCCTTCAATTGTCCTCACCGGAGTTAATGAGAAAATTGCCGAATGGCGATGCGATACATCACGTGAAAAATACAGTCGTTACATCCTCGCGCGATAAGGACAAAGGGAACTCCAGAGAAACGGGTAAGTTGGAGTATTATTTGAGCGGTATTTATTGTGGTTATTATTATTGTTGTCGTGAATGATGTTAGTACATATGTTTTTGTTATTGTGTTATTAACGATATGATCGTAGGTAATAGATAAATTAATGAATAATATAATATTAATGATGATGATTATCGTAATGATGGTAACGATGATGATGATAATAATTTCAATAGTAACAATATGTTGTATAAATCATTTCATTAGTATTATCATTATATAGTACACAAATACGATACGGTAAATTCATATTCATATTATTATTATTATTATGTAATATATTTAATTATATATAAATATTATGTTTACTAATGCACTTTCAACAATACTGCATACATACATACATATATACCTACACATATATACAGGGTGTCCAGTTATGAATGGATACTTCTGCACCTGTCGATAGGTCAAATCGCGGCCTACTATACGTTGGAATTTAAGTTTCGTAATAGTCCCACGGTTTTCGAGATAAAAATCATCTGCTTTTACTTATTTGTAAGCCATTTCTACAAATGACGACGTTTTTACCCGGTTAAAAATAATATAAAATAAAAATATAACAAAATGGCGTAATTATGAAAAAAAAACGTCTGTTTTCTTGCCTATAAAATGGTCGTTTTTTTTCAATGCCAAATCATCAATTTCCATACAATCAAAATATCGTTATTGAAGAGTAAATATATTCAAGGATACTCAGTTCAAATTTCAAGTCAATAGGATGATTGCTCTTTGAGTTACAATGTCAGCAAATTTGAAAAATATAATTTCAAGAAAAACGGGTTTAAAGATTTAACTGGGGCATTTTATAGCTACGAACGGTTGCTCTTTAGAAGGCGGCCATTTGGGGAGTATTAGAGACACGACCTTGAAGTTTATAAACTGTCGAAAAAGGCAAAAAAATCGATTTTTTGACAGTGTCACACTGGTATAGCCCCTTAACACTGCCGTTTAACCCCCTTAAAGGTTACATTTTGGAAATTGCTGAAATCCATGTTTAATTATTTGTATTGGAGTATATTTATACCAAATTTCGAGCAAATCTGACCAAAAATAGATGGTCTCGTATCAACTTTTAAACGCCCAGTTTCACCCCCTTAAGAGTCGAACTTCGATTTTTACCTCTCTTGAAAAGTCTTGTTTTGGGTCAAATATGAAGACATTAATTTGCTGATTTTCGCAAACAATGTTGTATCATTATATTACAGGGATATTTTTGTAAAGCAATGCTGATACATCTTACTGCTGCGTCGATCGCTCAGTCGAGGCCATCGCAAGGCATACCTATATCTATATAGGAGAAGTCGGGGCAACATGATAACGCTAAGGTCATGGTCAAACAAAACAATGCATATATGAGTCAGTCAACTTTAATTATTTTTTTAAACTAATCAACATTTATTAATCTTTTATTTTTAGAAGCAAAAAGATCAGTCTTTATTATTTGTACCATACAACATATATTTTTAATTAAACCTTTATTTTTCCCATCTTACCCCGTATGCGGGGCAAGATGAAACAGCGCTGGGATAATGATGGGACACGAATTATTGGCATCTTTCGCATATAAACGTGGTTTCATTCTCAATACCATGAATTTGATAAGCCAATCGTCTAAGTTCTGTAGGGTTAGTCCGAATAATCCTGCTTCCACGTCAATCTGATAATCTGTACGTTTTTTTTTCTTCCCCCGGTAGAAACACCGGTTGAAGAGGAACCAAATGCTTTACTAGTTTCATTTCACCCTTTCTATCGTAAAAAGTGGTACGTTGTAAAATATTCCGGGTTTGCGATAGTTTGTATTTATCTTGCAAACGGTTAACGAATTAACAAAAATTCACGAAATAACGTTGAAAATTTCTGACAAAACGTTCTTATTATATTAATAATTAGTACTTTCATTGTGTTTACGTACCTGTCTCTAATCAATACCAGCAACTCAAATAAACTGAAACGATGTTAAACTGTACCAAAAATTATATCGTTTTGTCAACAAATCGATATTGTTTTCTCACTCGTGACGCGTGCTTCCGCAACAGTTGATACTTTCACACTCGTTTACCTCACCGCCCCCCCCCCCCAGACTCGAACGTGAGCACTGTGCTCGCACGCACTGTTTAGTCACTAGGCTTATGATTCATCTTACCCCGCGTATTCGTCTTGCCACGAGTTCCCCTATTATTGCGTTATTTGTTCATACGAATGATTCAAATTGTCGTCATACGTGTGTATATCGTATATACACGTACATGTCCATTCTACGTCTTCGCAAAATAAAATTAAAAAAAAAAACAAAACAAAAAGGCAATCAGATATGTCAGGAAGGAAAGATTTCTGTTTGGCCAATGAGATACTTTCTAAAAATTACAGCAATCCCGTTCGATTGCGCGTCTCGCGTTTAGGAAGCGAATAATTGTACGAAAACCACTACAATCGTGCTTACATAAAATAAGAGTCACAGCACCGAAACGCCACGATACAAGATTCACCGCGATTCGATTGAATTTCTATTTATGGATGAACGATCTCGTTTCTCATCTGCTCCGGGACTCAACTATATCCAACGTCGAATTCAATTTATCCGCAGAATTATATTCGCAACAAGTACTTACGGTCTTTCTTTTTTTTTTTTTTAATTCGCACTTCGTAATGCCATTTTGTTATTCAGCGTGCAATTCGTGAAATGTTATTGCACAATGAAACGAGCCCGAGCGTGCGATCGGGCTCGATCGAAATCTTCCGACTTCATTCAGGGGCTCCATCTACCTAGAGGCCCCAAAATTGCGGAATTACCATTCTTTATTCTCCTAGGAAACGGTTGGTCAAAAAGGAATGCACTTTTTTAAACACAAAGTTACATATCGTCGTTGTTATTGGAATTCGTTCTATGCGATTTTCAGACGACTTTACAAGAGAGCCAAGAAATCGAATTGCAATGTCGAAAAGTCACGGCTAGGGGTCACGTGACGTATCGCATCGGCTGAATAAAGCGTTCTGATTGGTTAGTGGCCCAGAACGTTTTACGTTGCGTGAATGTGTAGGTGCGTTCAGGATAAAATTTGTAAACATCGCCACAAGATACATAGAACGTTCGCAATGTCATGGACGATATATTGAGGGCCTTTGAAAAAAATCACCAAAAAGTACAGTAAAATAACGAAAACATGAGCACCGACAAGTGAAATTTTTTCGTGACGTTTGGCGGTGGACCCTCTCTAAGTCGAACGGTTCATTTAATCTCTAAAAACTACACGGGTTATTCAAGTTAACAATAAATACAAGTCGTTGACGATCGTCGATTTTTCAAACCATTTTTTTTTACGACGTGGCGACGAATTGAAACTCGAGCATACAAAATTTATGAAAGAAGTAGTCATTTTTGGGTGATTATTAAAAAACAAAGATCGAGTTTTAAAAAGTGAGATCGTCAACGACCTTTGAGTGTTTCTCATCGTATCTCCTGTAAATTTGGAAACATTGCATCAAGTAGTTCTTGGGATACGATGTCCACCGACTTTGAAAAGTCTCGCCCGACCGACTGTTAGAAGCTGCAGCTCATTCAATTTTAGGAATATGTCAATGAAATTTGCAGAGAATAAGCTAAAAGGTGATACCTATCGCCTACGTTATGATCTTGTTACATTTTTGCATTTTACATACACATTCATATATTCTGCACATATTTTTAGACTTCTATTTTTTTCAATTTTTTTTTCATTAAAAGTACGGAATCTGGTGCGGCGATGGCTCGTGATGGTGGGCCTGTTCTTTCTTGGATGTGCCCTTGTAGCTGGGGTTGGACTTCCCCTAGCTCTCGAATTAAGGAGCTCGCATTTGCTCGAGGCCAGGCTCCGGGTCGTCAGAAGAATTCTATCGGAAATGCCGCTCGTCGATGGGTATAACATTTTTTAACGTCTTTTCCTTTACTCTCTAACATTGTTATCCAATTTTACAAGCTTTTATTTAACTAGACTTTCTGTGAGATGCAAAAGGAAAAATCGATATATTCGATTTTCTGTTTAATCCAACTTGAACTTCCGCAAAAATAGTTATCCGCATGATTTAACGTAAAAAAATATATCCGTAAGGTCTTCAATTTGTCATGCAAAATTAGCGATATCTAATCATCCATATAAAATCTTACCAAAACATACAAACAAATTCGTAGCCGACTGTGTTTGTATGTGAAAAGTTTATATGCAGCAATTAGTCGTAAGTTTAATCCCAATTACAGCCTTTGTTATTTTTGTCAAGCATTCCATGTTTCTAACGTAGAAACTTATAAGGTAGTAAACTACTAGTGACAACAAACTAGTAAAATCAATTAAAGACTAAAAAGTAGAAGATAATTTATGTATAAAAAAGTATTTAAAAAAACAAGCTTTTATTTAATGTACGAAAAAAGAGAAAATAATGTTTCTTACCAATTCACCTATACGTGACTAAATAAAAGCTTGGGGCGCTCAAAATTTACACATATAATCTTTAATTTACATAAATCCGTTAACATACCAACTGTATTTAATTTACTGTAAAACAACGTTAGATTTCTTAAATAAAAATCCTGCAACTGAGTATAAACGTGTGATAATAATTTCTCTAATTACTGTTTTCCCGAATTAAGTACAGTCAACAAAGCTGAATCGACCAAATTTATTTAAAAATTTTAAATTTGATCGCCCCAAGCTTTTATATATAGTCGCATATAGATGACTTGGTAGAAAAAATTATCATCTACTCTTTAGTACATTAAATAAAAGCTTGTTTTTTGAAAATATTGTTTTTTACATATTTCGACCGGATAGCAACCTCGAATTACCAATATTTTGTGCAGTAGACAATTATTATGAAAAAGTGTAACTTTGTTTTCTAAAAAACAAGAATTTACTGTAAAAGTGTGATTTTTCCGGAAATTCAGCCACAATGACTTCGCGTGGAACCTGCGCAAGCATCGAGGCAACACGAACATACGTGACTTTCCGTTCGACGAGGATCTCTCTAGAAATGGAACGTTCGGGCCCCAATGGCAGACGGATCTGTCGCGTTTACGCGATGGCAACATAGGGGCCCAGTTTTGGTCGGCCTACGTGCCCTGCGAGGCGCAATTCCTCGACGCTGTTCAACTGACCCTCGAGCAGATCGACGTCGTCAGACGGTTGACCGCGAAGTACTCAACGAGAATGCGACTGGTCACGTCGAGTCAGGAGCTGGAAAAAGCTCACAAGGACGGAGTCCTGGCGAGCCTCGTTGGGATCGAGGGGGGCCACAGCATCGGTGCCTCGATGGCCGTACTCAGGAGCTTTCATTTACTCGGGGCTCGGTACATGACCCTCACCCATCGCTGCAATACTCCCTGGTATGGAAAAAGTCCTCGTAGGTAGATATAAGATAGGTAGATATAAGATATAAGATATTCCTTTCGCGAACCCGAATATGTAACCATTAAATGATTTTTGGATATAATCAAGCAAACACATATGCCGGTATGCTGGTGAAAGTTAAAGCCGAGTTATCGAACTTTCAACGAGAAGTTACGACTCCAAAAATTGTCGCATTTATGTGGCGCTTTATGGACATGACACGGTGGCCACATTTCTATCTGATAATTTATACACTAAATAACTCTAGATGCCGGATACAAACTGCTCGCGCGTGTATCTGAAGATTTGGTAACGACAACAAAAACGTGGGATCACCGAATGTCACTCTGCGGTCACCCGGGGTCAGAATTAAGCCGATATTACTATAAGTTGTTGGCGATCAAGGCGACTGGCCTGCCGTCTAACGGTGCTTTGGAGTACCCTTACGTACAGGCTAGGGTCGGACTAATCGGGAATAAATATCGTTTTGAAACGCCCACTAGAGCTATTTTTTCCCTTAAGGAGGGAAAAGGGACAGGGTCGAAAAAGAGTCAAAATTTATTTTACCCACAGCTGCTCCGATTGATTATAGTGTGCCAAATGTTGTGGTAAATGATGAATTTATTGCACGTCAATAAAAAAGAACTTAAAAATTAGATTGTCAACGACTCGGTAGTAATCTTCGCAATAATATTAACGTAATAAAATTCAAGCCAATTAAAATAGGCTCGAATTACCTCAGCGGAATTAACACGATAGGCAGAATATAATTATACATATTATTGATACGTGATAAATGATAAAACTCCATAAATGTTTGTTTGCATATTTTGTGGTGGCTTTTATTCAAATTAATTTCAAAACAAAGCTGGGTTATGTTCGCCAAACGCATCAGCTGTCACTCGCGACGTTGCTAAGTCTGCATGGGTGCTATTTCGTCGTTCTGACCATTGTCAATTGGAAATTGAAACTTTCTTGTAATGTAGTGCTTCAACTACACGGTGAAGATTGATTTTCTCATTTTTTACAATATCTATCATATCTAGTCTATCGAATTTCAGTTTTCAGGGCACTCTTTATGCCCCCACAAGATACGGCCCTGCGCGAGTCGAGTACGTTAAAATCTGAGGACTCCGACTTGCCTTTTTTCGAACTCGATCGCACCTTTGTAACTAGCGCCAGTTTCGGATTGAGGATTCATCACATGTACATTTCCCGAAAAAAGTTGATTTGCGAGAGATTTGTGTACGTTGGGGCTCGACGAAAATTCGTAAGGGATCAGACCTATTCGAGATCTGATACCATCAATCTTGTCGAGATCTACCATTCCTGATAATAATGAAACCGAAAAGTAATTAACATATTACTTCAAGGATAAAGTTCAATAAATAATTGCCTAAAAAATGATTCTTTACATAAAGCAAAATAGTTAATTTTTCTGCATAGCATAAAATAGTCTAAAAATAGTTAATTTCTAAATAGTTGTGAACTCAATAATTGAATAGAACGCCCTTTTTGAAATCTTCTTCGTTATATTTTTTCTCCAAACGTTCCATTTACCAAGCCCCGAATAATAATTTATTTAATTAAATTTGACTTACTAAAAGTAATTTAATTAACTTAGGCAACTTAATTTAACAAAAATGTTCGTTCAATGGCTCGGATACTTCTTAAGAAAATTTTATTGATTAAATTTTGTTTATGTGAATAATTTGCCCAGCTTAATTCATTTAATTTAACAAATTTGTTCGTTCGGTGACTCAGCAACTTCCAACGAATAATTTCCTTGATTGTATTTAATTTAATAAGAAGAATTTAAGAATAATTGAATTGATTGGACTTGATTTAAGAAAACGAAACTTCTTAAGAATAATAACAATATCCTTTCCCCAAATGTAATTAAGTTGAATGAAGTAAGGTTATTTTTTCCTATTTTTTGTTGTCTACTTGATTATTAATTTAGGATTTGGAAAAAGGGTATGTTACCCTTGAAATTCCGACATAGTGAAACTTTACGTCGGAAATGTAAATTTTTAACAAGATTTTTTCTTGGAGAGTACATCGGTGTCGCAGCGTTTGTGCCGCGACGAATAATAACGCACGCAGAATAATTAACCACGCGGAAATGAAATTTATCAGGGCTGACTCGTGTTCCGTGGAGGATCCGAACGTGGACGCACCGATGGATTTCCACAGCGACGGCCTCTCGAGCTTCGGCAAGGCTGTCGTCCGCGAGCTGAACAGGCTCGGTATGCTCGTCGATCTTTCGCACGTTTCTCTAAGAACGATGAGGGAGACGCTCACGATAACGAAGGCTCCGGTGATATTTTCTCACAGCGCCGCCAGAGCCCTTTGCAATTCTTCGAGCAACGTTCCCGACGACGTTTTGCATCATTTGGTAAGCTGCGACAATTTCCGTTCCTCTGAATCTCTCGTGTCGCGTTCCGTCGTATTTGAGGTTAGAACGAGCGCGCTCTTGACTTCTGTAGATTTCGTTGAAATTTCAAACAAACATTGTTCATATCATCGACAATGATATGTCGACAATGTAGATTGGGAGATAATGGGCTTTGCAACATTCAGCACTGCAGGGTCTACAATGACCGGAAGCCAGGTTACATCATTTTCGTCATACCATTCTATTATGTTTATACATTTTGAAGAAAAATTACCTTTACACAGTAAACTAGTTAATGAAGGAGTAAAAAAAGTTTGGACTGCCTTTGCTATTCGGTTTTGCTAAAAACGTTCGGTAAAGACAGAATAATGCGTCGTAAAAAATATTCGTTCTCTATAATAAGAAGAGATATGGCAACGCCGCATCGTTCCACGTATCCACGGACGTAAGTTTGCGCGGCATATTAAAAATAATACTACAACACAAAGTTTTATTTGGAAGTAAATTTTGAGCGAACAAATTTTTTTATTAGTCATCAGTTAACCAACACTTTTATTTGTTAACGAAGATAACATAACCAATATAAAATATAAATATTTATAAAGGAAATGATTTTTTTTTAAACGATACGTCTCCTATCACGTGGCGTGCTTGTCGAGTGTTCTTTTTCAACGACTCCAACACCTTCGACACATTTTTTTCTTTTTGGCTTCGGCCATTGATGTCTTCCGAACAACGACGGACGACACGTAGCGAAGGCGGGTTTAATTAAAAAGAAAATAAACGTGAAAAAACGTTTTAACAACGAGCTTTTGTTTTAAAGGTACTGTACCGAAAAGTAGAAAATAATGTCCGGTGAAATTGAAAATCTAAACAGTATAACTACAAAAAAAAGTCCATTGGTCACGCATAATAGGTGCAAGTACTTAAGGGGTTTGCTCACTTTACACGCTAAAAAAGGCTTTTTTATAAATTTTTCCGACAGGTTTATATTATAAATATTGATATAGAAGTTGCTACACTTAATAAATGCACTTTCGAAACAC
Source organism: Ophion costatus (assembly GCA_951751655.1). Taxonomy (NCBI): domain Eukaryota; kingdom Metazoa; phylum Arthropoda; class Insecta; order Hymenoptera; family Ichneumonidae; genus Ophion; species Ophion costatus. The sequence goes on along the minus strand of OX632360.1, from coordinate 6,396,901 downwards.
ATTAAAAAAATTTATTTATTCATTTAATTCACTATTTATAGGGGAAAGTGGTAGTTAAAAGAAAGTCCTCAAAAATTGTAGGTCTGCACTGTTGATGAAATCTCAGAGATGGATCATCCGGAACAAAAAAATCAAATTGTTTTAGATTCAGTATGTTAATGGCTATAGCGCATGTCATACGGTTTTCGATATATGCAAAAATAACAAAATGGCGGACATTTTTCGAAAAAAAAAACAAAAGAAACGTGTTTTTTTTCACCGTTTTTGGCAAAAAATAGTGAATATCAAAATTTAAAAAAATCCTTGATATGCGCTATAGCTATAGTTGTCGAGAATATTCTGAAAATTTGGTATGTTTTTGTAAGGAGTATTTAAGAGGTCGTGTTAAAATTTCACGACGATTAGGAAGCTCGTTATCAAAAAATTAACATTTTGTTAAGAACAATTTTTAAAAGAAATTAAAAAAAATGTATCAATAAACTTCGTTTTGTTTTCGTTGCTTTCAGTATATTGTAGATATTATAAAATTGAGAGGTCAAAAAAAAAACTTATTGCAAAGTTACATCAGTTTCCATAAAACAACATTTAATTTGTGAATGTTAATTGTTCAATAACGAGCTTCCTAATTGTCGCGAAATTTTCACACGACCTCTGAAATACTTCATACAAAAACGTACCAAATTTTCAGAATTTTATTATCATTTGCGATTTGGGTCTCAACATCCTTAACTATCGATTTTATACCTACGAGCGGTTGCTCTTTAGAAGGCTACCATTCGGGGAGTATTAGAGATACGGCCTTGAATTTTTTACAGGATATTTTTGAAAGTATAAACTGTCGAAAAAGGGGAATAAAAAAAATCGATTTTTTGCAAGTGTCACACCGGTATAGCCCCTTAAAGTTTGTCTGGGTTGCATAAATACGTAAATAAAAAAAAAAAAGTATTTCGAAAGTGTAGTTGTTAAGAGTAACAACTTTTTATCGATATCTACAATATAAACCTATCGAAAAATTCACGGAAATAGCCTTTTTAGCGTCTAAAGTGAGGAGACCCCTTAAAAGTTACACAAACATAGACATTTTTCAAATATGAAATATAAATTTCACAAACTTAGCAAAAGTAGTAATAAAACAAACTCTAAGTTTCGAAAATGTTAAAGAAATCTTTCCTAAAAAAAAAAAATGAGATAAATCAGCAAATTTCTCCCTCTCCCTCCGTTCTTTTTTCCCTGCCGATCTCTACTCGCAACTTCAATCGCTCGACTTTGAAAACACCCAACGAATTGCCTTCTCGAAAGGCTTCTTCTCCCATCGCGTATCTTTTTATTCGAGTCTCCCTGTACGTTCTTTTTTTGATGTTCAAGTCTGTGAACGGTGGTCTGGTTATGATCAGCTTCGACAGCGCCCATCTCAGCTGCGGAGATAAGGCCTCCATGTACGATGTAATAGGTACGGATTTTTGAGAGACCTACGAAATATTTACGATCGATCCACGACGGCCGACTAAAAGCTTCGGGCTTACAAACGCTACTGTACAACGGCTAAACAATTTTTGCCCGGTGTTTCGTAGTCATCGGACTAAAAAAGAGCAATGAATCGTTCCACTGTATACACGTATAATAATAATCGCAATAATAATAACGACGAGAAGAAAAACACTAATCGTGATGATAATACTCATACAATCGATATAAGAATAAAAATTAATACTTGATACGCTCGTATACGAATTATTAGGTGTTATTAAAATTAATAATTGATATTACTAATAATACGTATAGCCCATAATATGAATAATATCATTCTCATAGACATGAAAATTTGTAAATATCAGATAACGAGAATAACAACAACAACAACAACAACAACAATAATAATAATGATAATGGAAATAATAAAAATACCAGCAACAATAATCGTTGTAAACATGATGTTTTTAAATAGTCATTATTACAAGTAAATAATATAATATTATTTACTTATTTATTTATTTATCATAATATGATATTATAAATATTATATACTTAAATAAAATATACTTATATATACTTATATACTTATAAATATATATAAATATATATATATATATATATATATATAAGTATATTTTATTTAAGTATATAATATTTATAATATCATATTATAATAAATAAATAAATAAATAAATAAGTAAATAATATTATTTTATTATAAATATATATTATTAAAAATATAAATATACTTATATAAGTATATATAAATATCGTTATATACTTAAATAAAATAAAATAATATTATATATAATCATGATGTTTTTAAATAGTCATTATTACAAGTAAATAATATAATAATATAGTATTATTTACTTATTTATTTATTTATAATAATATAATAGTATAAATATTACATACTTAAGAAAAATAAAAATAAAAATTGTATACTTACACAAAAGTATATAACACGTATATTATTTGTTTACTTTTTTCTTTATAATGATATAATACTATTTAGTAAATAAAATAAATAATATAATAATTTATTTGTAATAATTAGTAATAAATATTGAATTATTTACTGTGCAAATTGGCAATAATTATGTGTAACAATTATAGCCTAATTAAATATATATGTAATTATATAATAACAATATAATAATCATTACAAAAAAAATGATTTCTACGAGGAAATATTTATCGCAAATAAAAAATTAAAACGAATAAATCATTATTACAAACTTAAAGCTAACGATAATAGTCATAGTGTATCTCTATCGTTCTTGATTAATTTAATTAAATTAATCATTATAATAACAATGATTTTCTATTTCGACCACAGCCCACATCAATCACATACGAAAAACCGCAGGTGTTAATCACGTAGGCCTGGGTGCCGGCTACGACGGAATATCGAGGCACGTTTTCACACCAACAGTTACATTTTTTTTTCTTGCACCATCGAAAACAAAATCAGCACTTTCTTTGTCTCTTTTGTTCTCGCGCTTCGCTGCTTCTTTCGTAGAGTAAGTTTCCGTTTCGATTTTGTCGACAGTCCACCGACCGAACTGCCGGACGTGTCGGGCTATCCTTTTCTACTCGCTGAATTGACAAGGGACCGAAGATGGTCCGCGTCAGACATGAAGAAACTCGTGGGCGGCAATCTCATAAGGATAATGAGGGAGGTCGAGATGAGCGCGGCGTCGCTCGCGAATCAAGCGCCAAACGAGGAATGGATATCCCAGGAGCTCATCGAGGACACTTCTTATTGCAGATATCACGATAACTGAGCAGAGAGAGAGAGAGAGAAGTGTGAAAAAAATTAAGTTATGAAATATTTTTTTGCAGGTACAAAAGCATCGCTCCTCGGTTCCACGTTATATGAACAACACTACCATGTATAATGCGTATCATGAAAATTAAGACTGTACAACACCACAACTCGGACTGTTTTCAACGATTTTGTAATAAAACGCTGCGACACGTCACAAACCGATTTCTAATCTATTATCTTAAAAACATCATTTTCAGGATCTCGTGGCTCTTGAGAGACCTACACATGGAGGCCGGAAAAAGAGATCAGCTTGAATGGCCAATAATTACGAAAGTTTCGCCACTGGACCGTTTGTTGTCGTACGTTCGATCGTTGGCTTCCACGAACGTCACTTGGCGACACGTGCGCGCATCTTTGGGCGTGCGAACACACACACCATATACACTCAGGGTGTCCCGTTACGAATGGATGATCCTTCGACCTTCGATCAAAAAGAAAAATTCTGAAAAAAACGACCTGATGTAAAATCTGAAAAAATTGCCAAAAATGCGTGATTATATGTAGAAATATTCAAGCTATCACCCGCAGAGGAAGTGTGTGATTTCTTCCGTGCTGAAGACGACTCCAATTTAAATTAATACCAGAACTTTTTTATTGATAAGTGTTCAAGGTCCATGATTGTCATTTGGTTATTAAGAAATGGTCAAAAACATTAATTGTGGGTATCAAAATATTCAAGTATCCGCCCGAAGTAAGCGGTTCTTGAATTTTTCGGATTTTTTTGACGTTAATCGTTCGGAAAGCACAGAAAAAATCATACTCCCACTGCGGGTGATAGTTTAAACATTTTTACATATAATCATGCACTTATGAGATTTTTTTCAGATTTTTAAATCGGGTCGTTTTGTTTTTCGGAATTTTTTTTTTTTCAGAAGGGTTGTTTCGAAGAACCAAGAAAAACCCAGGGTGTCTTTTAGAGTTAATGGTATCGGATAAAAAAAAATAACCTAACCTCGTAAAGTCCATGATTGTGATTTGGTTATTAAGAAATGGTCAAAAACATTAATTGTGGGTATCAAAATATTCAAGTATCCGCCCGAAGTAAGCGGTTCTTGAATTTTTCGGATTTTTTTAACGTTAATCGTTCGGAAAGCACAGAAAAAATCATACTCCCACTGCGGGTGATAGTTTAAACATTTTTACATATAATCATGCATTTATGAGAATTTTTTCAGATTTTTAAATCGGGTCGTTTTGTTTTTTGGATTTTTTTTTTTTAATAAGCGTGTTTAATAAGCACAGAAAGAATCATACTCCCACTGCGGGTGATAGTTTAAAAATGTTTACATATAATCATGGATTTATGAGAATTTTTTCAGATTTTTAAATCGGGTCGTTTTGTTTTTTGGAATTTTTTTTTTTTAATAAGCGTTGTTTCGAAGAACGTAAAAAAAACCCAGGGTGTCTTTTAGAGTTAATGGAATCGGATAAAAAAAATAACTTAATATATATATATAACTTTACGAGGTACATCCGGTTCGCGGTTCGCACGAAATTCCCCATCACGGGGGCGTTCCGACTTCTATGACAACAGCGTGTTTGCGCCACGTGTGCGGTTATCGTCGCGCGGGTGCACGACCGCGAAAAAATCGAATAATCGCGCTGAGAGAACGGGAAAGATAACCGCAAAAGTGTGCCGCAATAATTCAGTGGACACGCGCTGCTGTACACGAGTGTCATCATTCTTCGTGCACCTCAAAATCTCGAGTGCGCATTATCGCGGTGTGTCCGAAGTACACTGTGACAAAAATAGACGCGTGGTATACGTGCATATTGGTACAATGAGATGGAATGACGACAGGAGCACAGTAGTAGCTCGAGCGCTCGCTTGACTTCCGATCGTCGTTTCTTCGATCTGTTCGAGCGTGCATTCGATTCCTAACACGCTCGAGCGGACCAATATCCGCGGTGATACATTTCCCTCGGCCCTATTACAATCCCGATCGAATCGACGTCTGTCTCGCACTCCGTTACGGGCAATTATGCCGCGGATTCGCGCAGCCGAGAAATTAACGGAACGAAGAGGACGGCAAACCGCCCGACGCTTTTGGACTTCCGGCCGAAAATTATTTGCCTTAAGGGGGAGGTGCCGTTTTCCGAGGGAAAAATTTGTCGATTTTCCGGATTTTGTTTAATAAGGAAAAATTGCTTTACCATCTTTGGGACTTAGGGTACGTTTTATCACTACTTTTGACTGTTACGTGGTTTTTTCATTTTTGGTAATCTTTGGAAACAGCGGAGGTATGGCACGGTCTTCTGAACTGCATTTTGAAAACTGGCGTCACCTATGGCTGAAAAAATAATCGACCGATTCTTATGAAATTTGGTATAAATCTTGCTAACCTTATTGTCCCAAATATGACCATGAATGTTTTTGAAATATTTCAAAATTTTTCTTCGGAGAATTGAATCTTTTTTTTTTTTCTCAATTTCTCACGTTTTATTGGTTAATATTCTGCCTATGAGTGTTAAGGGGTCTTCTCACTTTGGATGCTAAAAGTAAGCTAATTTCATGAATTTTTTTGATAGGTTTATATTCCAGATATGGATATGAAAGTTGTTATACTTAAGGGGTGATATACACCTAGGAGCCGGAAAAAGGTCATTTTTGTGAATTTTTCTCAAGGAAAACTATTTGAAATTTCGGATTGGGGTTTTAATTATCTAAAAGTATATACATTCAAAAAAATGTTTAATTTTCTTTATTGAAAAATATGAAAAATACTCAACAGCCTTAAGGATGTTAATGTTAAGGATGTTAATGTTAATTGTTCAATAAATAGCTTCTTAATGGGGGATTGTCTTTTTTTTTCGCAAAATTTACCGCTTTTTGGGAATTTTTTTGTGAAGAAAGTATACAACGGAAAACTTGTGAAACTTGGCATATAGTTTTATTGATCTGTTTACTACATACAAACAAATTTTTAAACAATTTCATCAAAAAATCCGCCTCCCACCCCCCTCGACGCGCGATGGTCCTTTTTTGATGGTGTGCACGATTACAGCCTTCACGTTCATCCTGCAACAAAAACCCAAAAAGCATTTTACTTTAGACACATATAGCTATCGTTTGATGAAGCAAAAAAGCAATACGTTTAATAGTTTTTTATTTATAACAAAAAGTCGATCAATTTTTCTCGAAAAATCGATACTTCAAGTTCAAAACGTCACCAAAACGTCAATTTTTTTTTTTTCCCTTCATCGAACGATAGCTATATGTGTCTAAAGTAAAATGCTTTTTGGGTTTTTGTTGCAGGATGAACGTGAAGGCTGTAATCGTGCACACCATCAAAAAAGGACCATCGCGCGTCGAGGGGGGTGAGAGGCGGATTTTTTGATGAAATTGTTTAAAAATTTTTGTGTATGTAGTAAACAGATCAATAAAACTATATGCCAAGTTTCACAAGTTTTCCGTTGTATACTTTCTTCACAAAAAAATTCCCAAAAAGCGGTAAATTTTGCGGAAAAAAAAGACAATCCCCCCTTAATCGTCATGAAATTTTTACACGACCTCCTGAATACTTCGTGTAAAAACATACGAAATTTTCCGAATTCTATCATCATTACTTCAGCCTCCTTAAGGGTTGAAATAAAAAATGACAAGAAAATTCGGAAAATTTGGTATGTTTTTGTATGAAGTATTTAAGAGGTCGTGTTAAAATTTCACGACGATTAGGAAGCTCGTTATCAAAAAATTAACATTTTGTTAAGAACAATTTTTAAAAGAAATAAAAAAAAATTTATCAATAAACTTCGTTTTGTTTCCGTTGCTTTCAGTATATTGTAGATATTATAAAATTGAGAGGTCAAAAAAAAAACTTATTGCAAAGTTACATCAGTTTCCATAAAACAACATTTAATTTGTGAATGTTAATTGTTCAATAACGACCTTCCTAATTGTCGTGAAATTTTTACACGACCTCTGAAATACTTCATACAAAAACATACCAAATTTTCAGAATTTTATCATCATTTGCGATTTAGGACTCAACATCCTTAAGTCTCAAAAATGACGAAGAAATCTTTCCTCTAAAAAAAATCATGAAAATCGGCAATTTTTTTCTCGCCCGAAGGTATCGCCCCCCTTCGAAAAAGGATACAAAATTGACGCTAAATTCAATATCGTTGATCGGGCCGAAAAAGCACTGAAAAAGTCATCGTTGGGCTTCCAACGCGAAGGCTTTTCTTTCGTTGAATTCTCAAAGCAAAGTTCGTCGACGCACGAGACTCTCCCCACTCGCGTCGAGAATTTTTCGAGCCACGAACGAAATCAACGGGTCGTAAATTTTCTACAATATGCGTAGGTCGTCGGTTTTCGTATACATTTGGATCGTCTACATCTCGGGATTCAACATCCATACCTCGGACGACAGCTACTTCTTTCACTTCGTCATTTATCATTTTGGACTTTGCGAATGGGCAAGGGCCTTATTGTGGACCTGAATCATCGCTCTAAACACGTGCGACTAGGAAATAAATAAATATATATTTACGATATGTGTGTCTCTATATTACATGCGTGTGTCAGGGGGGGGGGGGTGTAGGTATACAGGATGTTACGAAGGTCGATGCAAAGCTTTAAGGGGGTGATAAGTCACCTCGGTAGGAACATATCTAACCTATACGTTACCTTAGTTCAAAGTCTAAGGTTATTGAGTTTTCATGGTAAGTATGATTTTGAAAAATTTTCCAAAATTAGGTACTAACTCGTTTACCTCTTATGTTATATTTATATAGGTTTGCAGTAGAATTTGCCTAGGATATATAGAGGGTGTCTCAAAATGTCCCGATATTTTAATTTATTAATAAAACGTATTATTTGTTTGAAAAGTACGTTCTATTTTTTTTTTGCTTAATACATTGCACTACTCAATACCTTGTATTTTTATTTTAATACAAGGTATTAAATGATATTAACGCGTTACCCCCACTTGTAGCGCAAAAAAGGCCTTTTTCATGAATTTTTCTAAAGAAAACTACAAAACTTTTTTAATCGATCAATGCACCATCTTAAAGAACACATCTTGAAGAACTTTCAGTAATTTTTTTATTGAAAAATATTACATTGTTTAGTGGCAAATGGCCGTCAATGAAATAATGTTTTTATATACACGGTTTGCGGTGACCAACATTGCGGCGAAGTGGATCATCCGAAAAAAAAATGCGGATGGATTTAGTCAAATATAAGTATAAACTAGTCTTTAATCGAAGGATTTTAAAAAATATTCATTTTTCACAAAATGGCGGACAGTCAAAGTTAATGGTTCGATTTTAACGAAAAAAACGGCCGTTTTTTGGCTATAAAACGGCCATTTTTTTTCGATAAAAAAAATCGAACGATTAAAGACTACATTTTTATGTATTAAATAAGCCTGCAAAATTTCAAGAAGATCGGTTCATTAGTGTTCGAGTAATCTTGGTCACCGACTTCAGAAATGCCATTTTGAGAAAAACGCGTTTAAAGTTTCAATTTCAGTTCTTCAATTCACGGATTCTTCTCTTACAACGCTCATATCTCAGTCAATTTTGTTCGGATCGACTTGAAATTTTCAGGACATACTCTCAGATACTTATACTTCAAAAAAAAGCAATTAAAAAAAATCGATTTTTTTAAAATCGCAAGTGGGGGCAACCCTTTAAATTATATGGAGGTCAGAGACTTGTTGAGAGTATGTCTTCCTGGTTCATGCTGTTTATGCCTTTCATCGAATATTGTGTTCCGCGCAAATCCTCCATGTTTGTACCTTATATTAAAATGGAAATATTCGTACTTTTCAAGCAAATAATACGTTTTGTTAACGAATTAAAATGTCAGGTTACTTTGAGACACGCTTTGTATCAAATTCTTCATTATTTATAGCGTTTAATCTAGAATTCTCTATAGCATCTATGAGGATTCCATACGTCCATGTTCGTATACATCATTATAGATTTTATTCTATACATTTTTTATAAAAACATATATTTTATAAAAATCCTCAAAGAATTCTCTATACTTCTCAAGACTGCCAGTAGAAACTGAAAAATGATATAAAAATGTTCTATGTGAAATGTATATAAACATTGCAATGTTTATCAATTTTCGTTCGCATGATTTCGAGTACATTGCAGGCACAGGCACAGGTGCAATGTTCATGGCTCGTCAATGACAATGCCAATACATTTAAAAAAAGGACCTAACAAATACATTCTCTGTACTTAATAATGCGATTTTCAATTGAAGTCCCTGAAAACCATTTAGGAGAAACAAGGGGGGACCATCCAATTGAGATGGAAATAAAAATTTAGACTGACAAAAAGACAAAAAATAGGGACTGATAGGAAAGGGTTCGACTAGGAAAGCTGATACGTAAAAACTCGCAAGGGTCTACGTTCGAACTCAGAAGTTCAATTAACGGGTTAGGCTGCTGCGAAAATGACGAGCTTCCGTTCGTCGCTTGAGGCAACCCAAATTGAAGAGGAAGGTCCAACATATATAGTGCGCGAATTGAAGATTGAAGGTGAAGTTATGATTACAATGATAGAGCTGCTAGTAAAACTTTGAACGCGTTTTTCTCGAACCGTTGTTTTTCAAAACGGTGTACACGATTTCTCGATTTCTAATAAACGGATTGACTTTAAATTTGATACACTCGTTCAGGGGTATAGTAGTTCAGTCTCGACCGACGTTGTTCTTCTCGACATTATTTTTGCATTAGTTATTAAAAATTGTCATTTTTGCTCGAAAAATCGAAAAGAACATCAATTTTTTGTCGTTGGATTGAAGCACTCTTATGAAAAAAGGCTCGGTCAAGTCTTAGCCGATATTATCTATTTTGAGAGAAAAAACTCGTTTTTTCTTTCAGCCCAACTGGGTGGCCGAAATCAAGTACACCGTTGAGCCCCTCACGTTCGAAGGTCCTTCGCGAGATTGCTTACGACTTCTTCAATTGTTAATTATTTAAACAACAAAATTAATAATTACAAAGTCACAAAATAACAAAATTAATTTTAATAATTAAAATTCATTATTTAAATAAATAAAATTCGGTACACAAGCTCGTTACTGTACATACAAATAAATGTCCAAACGATTTATCGATCTTACTTATTCCTTCAAAATTCATTGTTTTTATAACCCTGATTTTCGAGTCGTCACAGTAGACTACCCGTTAAAATTAACTATTCTATATATTCTCTCTTCCTTTTTCTCTCGCTATATGTATGTTGACATTTTGATGTTTCAACAAATACATTTTTTAAAAGTCATGCTCAAGCTTCTTTCTTCCCTGCTCCTGTATCAATTGGCTTGAAGGCAAAGATATATATATATATATATACACACACATATATAAATATAAATATATATATATATATATATATATATATATATATATATATATATATATTATTTCTACAAAAACCGACCAGACGTTTATATGTTATATATCTATCTACAGTTTGTCTAGAGAGATTTATAGTTTGTCTGGTAGTTCATAGATATATGCGGACTTGAAAGAAGTACTCTACATACAGAGACGGAGTTCCCCTAAACTTGGAGAACTTCTGACAAACGATCGGCTAGATTTTCTCGATTAATTCGTGCGGCAAGCATTTCTTTTAATATCTCTTTCTCTCTCTCTCTCTCTCTCTCTCTCTCTCTCTCTCTCTCTCAGCGAGAATTATATATAAGCAGTGTGGGAAAGTGACGAGCAGAATGGCGTTTCGTCTACGAGAGTCGAAGGAACAAGAGTTGCACGAGAAACTCCGGCTGTTTCCCATAAATTGTGTATCTAATCTCATCGTCGAAGTCGAGAGCGGAAAAGAAAGAGAGAGAGCGAGGGAGAGAGAGAAAGAGAAATTCACGTTCACGGTTTTCTCCGAGACTGTTGATACTTCTCAGGCGGACTCGAGTACTGTTTCGATGTGGCATCTAGATAGACGAGTGTACGATCCAAATTTGTTTTCCCCTCGAAAAAATATCGTCGGCGTGGATGTATGTACACGATTCTGTCACGTGTGACTTCCGCGTGGAGCTTCGATCGAGAGATTGCCGTCAATGGAGTTCCAACAAAAAAACGAAAATACCATTTTTCTGGCGTATTTCGAAAGCGGACAGGTTATATTTTACTACATTACCGAAATTCGGGAGGAATTGCCTTGCGACGTGTACGTATCTACTGGTATCAAAATACACTATACACTGAGAGAAAAGTGTACGGTATTCACAAAAAACGCGCATGGTAAAAGAGAGTACAGTCGAATTCCCTATAGTTTGTTGTCACCGCAATCATAATATGGTTAACACAACTATAAGCGAAAAGCATACGTACACATGCGAATTTGGTGGCGTGTTTGACAATCCGAAATTACTATACACTATTGTAAACGGCTTTACAATATCGGTGTGGTTAATTCAGCTATATCACAAAATCGACGCACAAATACTAATGCTGCACTGACAAGGAACATCCCTCAGGTGACACCCTTCGATTTTGTTGAAATTTGGATATGTCATAAAGCACCGAAAAGTAAGCGATACGTATTTTTTTTATCGGCGGAAAAACGGGTTTAAGGGGTGAAACCACCCCTCGAAAAAAGGCATCTCTAGGGGTAATATAGCAGTTTCCCACACAAGTAGTCCACCGATTTTAAGCAGTGACATATATATCGGAGGTAACAGCTATTCGGAATTGCAGTTGGAATTACTTTTATCTGATATGCCAAATCTACGATCATAATAACATAAGTACCCGGTAGCATAGTGGCAGCGCGCGTAGTTATTGATAGGTAGGTCGTGGGTTCGAATCAATGTTGCGGCGAATAGTCCAGTCATTACGTACATTCAAAAAAGAAAATGAATTTGCGCTTCTAATTTTTTAATATGTTGTAGGGGATACCTAGAAAAGCTTAACTTGAGATTGTCGACCAAGCTTTCCTAGGAGCTTTCGCCGCCATGTTGAAAAAAGGGGTAAAATTTGTTTCTCGGCAATAACTCGGCTATCCGATGAGATTTCGAAAATTTTTGTAGGACACTTTTTGTAGCTTTCTTTGTGCTCTACAATAACGCCTGAATTATTTTTAGCGTTTCATGCATCGTTATCGAGATATCGATCGATAAAGTCAAAAATTTAGGACATAATTTTTGTTTTTTGCTTTTTTTTTCTTTGGGTCTTAATAAATATGAAAAATTGTGGAATTCAAACTTGTAGAGCATATTCAGACCTACAATTTCCTTCTTGGATTTTTTTATGTTGGACAAAAATTACGATCTCCCGCGCGCCGCAAAGTCGGTGAATCCACACTCAGCGTCGAGCGAGCTGCTCGCTCGGTTGTGTCTGGATGTCGAATCGAATGGGAAATTGTTCAGGAAATTGATGGGATAAAAAATAAGTACATAGAGCAACAAATTAAGGATCACACAATAGTAATTTATTAAACAAATAATTTGTTTGTGCAGTAAAAAATATTATTTTTTTACAATACAAAATAAACAAAACAAAATAAACGGAAAGAAAAATATTTTTTTCTGCACTCGAGACACGAACGATGGACTTTTTTCATGTCTTTTTTCGCTTGGATGGTCCAGGCTGAAGATCTTCGTCCTCCGTAAACGTTCCACGGCCGTCGAGAGTGTTTATGTTGAAATCCGCATTATCAAATACGAATTGACTGAATGAATTTTCCAGGATTTCACTTTCAGGTCGATGAATGCACGAATTCTCGAAAATCGTCACTTCTCGATACGGTGCACTGAACCCCATTGCCGATAAAATGTTGATGAGGCTCTTGGAACCGAATTTCTTATACAGATAAGTTCCAACACCGATCTGCAGCGGAGAGAAAAAAGAACGAGGACGCACAGCCGTAATTATTGCGTGAGCAATCGATGTGCACTTTTTTTTCCACGCGTCCAGTGCGCCACGTTTATCTTTCATTATTGCTGTTGAAAGAAAAACTTGTAGAGATTCCGGAACAGCGGCTTCGACATCCCGTACAAATTCATCCGAGGGAGGATAATTTTGTTTGTCGTAAACGACGCCTCTTATGTCCTCTCGAATTATAGCAGCAGCTTCGCGAATAACTCGGAGTCGTTCCTCGTGAGAGTTCTGCTTCTTTTCCTGGTACCATTTATCCGCAAGAATTTTAAATCCGGTGTTTCGGAAACAAACGACACAATTTCGCTTTTGTTTCTCGATAATTAGAATGTCCTCGCCATATTTCGCTTCTAAATGTGCTTTAACCGTTTTTATGTGCGGAACAAAATTTCCATTTACGTGACTCATTAATTCAGTCATCGAAAACTGGCATTCGTCGGAATTTTCTTTTAGAAATGAGTAAATCCCCTCCATTGCCTCGTCGACTTTGTTACCTGTCGGTCGTCCTCTTTTCGCACCCTCCTCAGGTAGCGGGTTGTACACACGATGCATGCATTCGCGATGGTAGCGAGCTTCTACGGCGATGAGATCAGGTACCGAGCAGACACGCTTGACGATAGAAGCGGCAAATTCATCGTTACGTCCGAGCAGATATTTTAGGACGTTATCTTTCATAGACTTTTCTCGAACCGTTCGAATTGCGTGTCGTCGATGCATTGGTGTTTTTGTTTGATCGGAAAACGGTACTCCACAAAACAAACATTTATTTTTAAAATCGAAACGGTCTTCGAGCTGCTGTTGATGTTCGGGTTCCGGTTCAGGTTCAGGTTCCTGTTCTTCCGAGACTGATTTTGTTCGACGAGCGACAAACGACGCGAGTCTTTCGTTCGCATAATTCTTGTAACACGCCCTATGCACACTCACAGATTCGACACTTTCTAGCATGCGTTGATGGTCCACATGTCCTCTTTTCTCACTCACCGTCAAGAGAGTTCGAACAGCTCTTTTTTTAGCAACATAAATGTCGTCGATTAACGCTTTTTTACAAATAAAACAGTCTCCCATGGTCACAAAATTGTTGAAACACGTGTGCTCACTTCGAAAGGCTCGAGGCAACTAACCGAGATGCTACGAAAAGAAGAACACGTTTCAACACGTAGACCCTAACAAAAGGGTCCCTTTATACCTGACCCCTCCAACTCCAACGGACGCTCTATGCGGGCACTCCGTTATAACGAGTTTACAGCCAACTAGATATCGAAATTTTTGCCCAGAATATCGGAACCCTCGATTTACACTACGCACAGCAAAAACTCAACACGATACGATATACTAACTTGAGCGCGCTCGACGCTGAGCGTGGATTCACCGACTTTGCGGCGCGCTGGAGATCGTAATTTTTGTCCAACATAAAAAAATCCAAGAAGGAAATTGTAGGTCTGAATATGCTCTACAAGTTTGAATTCCACAATTTTTCATATTTATTAAGACGCAAAGAAAAAAAAAGGAAAAAACAAAAATTGTGTCCTAAATTTTTGACTTTATCGATCGATATCTCGATAACGATGCATGATACGCTAAAAATGATTCAAGCGTTATTGTAGAGCACAAAGAAAGCTACAAAAAGTGTCTTAAAAAAATTTTCGAATCTCATCGGATAGCCGAGTTATTGCCGAAAAACAAATTTTAAGCGTTTTCCAAGATGGCGGCGAAAGCTCCTAGGAAAGCTTGGTCGACAATCTCAAGTTAAGCTTTTCTAGGTATCCCCTACAACATATTAAAAAATTAGAAGCGCAAATTCATTTTCTTTTATTTGCCTTTTTTTCGGACGAAATGACTGGACTAGAAATATTTTCTTCGATCGGAATCATTTCAGGTGGTTAGGGAATGACAAATTATGATAAACAATCATACAGGTCCCTCGATTGATACTCTCAATTAATCATTTTTGAATTTATGAAATATTATATACATTTAGTAGACATACCATTCAATCAGACATAAGAATCATTATTTTTTCATAGTGTAAGATTGTTGGTTGCGATTAACATATGAGCATAGTTTACACAACCGCTTAAGGGGGGATTGTCTTTTTTTTTTGCAAAATTTACCGCTTTTTGGGAATTTTTTTGTGAAGAAAGTATACAACGGAAAACTTGTGAAACTTGGCATATAGTTTTATTGATCTGTTTACTACATACAAAGAAATTTTTAAACAATTTCATCAAAAAATCCGCCTCCCACCCCCCTCGACGCGCGATGGTCCTTTTTTGATGGTGTGCACGATTACAGCCTTCACGTTCATCCTGCAACAAAAACCCAAAAAGCATTTTACTTTAGACACATATAGCTATCGTTCGATGAAGGGAAAAAAAAAATTGACGATTTGGTGACGTTTTGAACTTGAAGTATCGATTTTTCGAAAAAAATTGATCGATTTTTTGTTATAAATAAAAAACTATTAAACGTATTGCTTTTTTGCTTCATCAAACGATAGCTATATGTGTCTAAAGTAAAATGCTTTCTGGGTTTTTGTTGCAGGATGAACGTGAAGGCTGTAATCGTGCACACCATCAAAAAAGGACCATCGCGCGTCGAGGGGGGTGAGATGCGGATTTTTTGATGAAATTGTTTAAAAAAATTTTTGTATGTAGTAAACAGATCAATAAAACTATATGCCAAGTTTCACAAGCTTTCCGTTGTATACTTTCTTCACAAAAAAATTCCCAAAAAGCGGTAAATTTTGCGAAAACAAAAGACAATCCCCTCTTAAATATCGTAAGCAGTACTATATTTTGGGCAGTAACCATGACTATAAAATATCGTTGTCCCCTCAGGGTAATATAAAATATGGTTTAAATATGGTTAAAGTTACCATACATTTCTCTCATTATAAAGGGAAGAATATTCTTTCATGACCGAGGTCTTCGCGCGGGCGACCGGCCCATCAGATATCAAGTCTGTTAATAGTATTGAGCCGAGCAAACGAACAGGAAAGGCCGAACGAGACGAAGAGAGAAGCAACGCGATCAAGAGGATAGCCATTGTTAAATATGGGTCTCCGCGTGGCTCACTAGCCCACATAGCGAAACATTTTTACCGCGAACGTATTTCGACTGTTAGCTCGAATCGAAATGTTACGACATTGTACAACAATTAAAATGCGAACAGAAATTTCTTCACAGATATTCGTCGTGTTGCGCAATATTCGCATATGGGCCACCAAAAAATACACGATCAAGTTTGCTATTTCAGGAAAGGCGCGATCGTTATGAAGGTAATGTTGGGCACTGACAGTTGATGAAACGGGGCTACGAAGGAAGATAGTTACGACGATAATTGGAAGAAAGTCTGACGTACAGATTTCGGGAATTTGCGAGGGACTTTTTATTGAATATCACCTTATTGAAAATGCTCAAAAGAGTTTAGATAGGTATACAGACGTACTATTTTTAATATCATTAATAGCGCCAAATTTCGATCTGAGTCTTCTTAATATGCATTTATATATAGTTATTTGAGTTGATAAATAATGTCATATTATGTTAGTATTTATTTTCAAGATATAAATTTTAAGGGTGTTTACACATATGCTCCCCTCAAATTCTCTTCTCCTTTACATTTTAATATCACATTATGATTTCGATTTACTTAATAAATTATATAATAACATATATTATTTAGTGTGTAAATGTATAATATTAAGGATTAATTGTAAAATCTTTTAGCTCGTCGAGTTTTATCGTACTCCTGCATAATCCATTCATATTTTGAAAATTAGTTTCAACTAATTTGTACATCATATATATACATAAATTCTAGGAAAAAGTGATAATACATTTTGGAAAAATTTTCATACTTTTTGATAAATACATTTTTTATCAATTTTGTGAATAAGATTTTGATACATTTTTAAAAATTTAAATAAATTTTTACATTATACGAGCACATACATACAAGAAAAAAAGTTTGATAAATTTTCAGCAAATTTTAATTTCGAGAATTCTTCACTTTTACAATTAAGATTTCGAAAATAAATTTTCAATAAATTTTGATAAATCTATTTTTTGTATAATTTTAATAAACGACTCAGACAAGATTGCGAGCTCAACATACATGCACGTGCTGAAATCACATGGACGTAAATTTGGCTACACAGCATCTGATACTATGTAAAAAAAGAATGATTTCATGTGCGAGGAAAAGACGGTACATGCATGCGAGATTCCTCATTGCACGCGTTCGTTCTAAATATTCTCTTTGTGTACACGAGCGTACTCGCGGAGTCATGATTTTTTCGCTTACTTCGATTCGCGATCTATTCTAGGTCTATTTTTTAGTTATGATCTTGGGAAATGAGTTGAAAAAAATTCTTGTTGAATTTGGATGGAGGTCAAAGAATTTGCGGGCTCGTAAATTTTTGGCTGATTAGGAACGCGCGGTCAAAACGGCAGGAATTTGTACTCAAAATTCGAGAGAGCGATGTTGACTGAAGGCACGTTTCACGCGCAGTTCGGTATTGATTGTTAAAATTTACTGGCTTGGCGTTATGGTTTCGCGGACTTCCACAAAACTCTAAAATTATACGAGTAATATTGCATGTATGTATAGAATTCATTAAAAACCTATTCATACATTTTATGCATATGAATTTCAATTTAAAAATAAATCTTTAAAATATAATTATAAATGTTTAATTCATATACCATATTTTTAAATGTATATTTATATAAAACATAGATTTATTAAAGTTTACTGAAAAATTATTTTCGAAATCTTAATCTTAAAAGTAAAGATTTCTCGAAATTAAAATTTATTGAAAATTTATGAAATTTTTTTCTTAATGCATATTTAAGGAAAAATTATTCATACGAGCGATACGTACTCGTGTCATATAAACATTTATTTAAATTAAAACAAATGTATCGAAATCTTATTCGCAAAATTGATGAAAAATGTATTTATCAAAAAGTATGAAAATTTATCAAAAATGTATTATCATTTTTTTCTAGAATTTATGTATATATAATGTACACATTTATTGAAATTAATTTTAAAAGATATGTCCAAAACTTATGAGCAAAATTTATTAAAAGTTTATTCTTCAATGGCCTATCAAGTTTTAGCATCCATATATACATATATATACATATATATATATATATATATATATCATTAAATTTAATAATAAATTAAAAATAACATTAATCCTAAATATTAATACTAAAATTTAATACTAAATATAATTCTCAAATTTGATAGGCCATTGAAGAATAAACTTTTAATAAATTTTGCTCATAAGTTTTGGATATATTTTCAAAATTTAATATATATATATATATATATATATATATATATATAGAGAGAGAGAGAGAGAGAGAGTAAATATGATTTTAAAGATAGTCGATTTCGAAAACCGCCCTGATATAAAAATCAACAATGCTTTTTAAAAAATAGAGGGCCTTCCTCAAAATAGCCTGATGAGCCTGATTAGATAAATGGGTTCAAAACGTTTTTTTCCAGTTATCTATGTCTAAGTGTGAATTGTCTCGACACAGGACAGTAAACTCAAAAAACCACTTTCCGAAAGGAAGAGCAGCGAAAACTCAGCCGTACAACGTCCATCGTCGAAGTGGCAACGGGCTGTGCTGCTCCGCGAACAAGTGATGGGGCTTTTCGTTAGCCGTAGCGAAGGACTGGCATCAGTCGCACTGGCATACTGTTCGCGGCTCGCACGGTGGGGCGATATTGGCGGGAGTGAAAAATATTCACGGCGTGGTGGGGGCTTTTTAAGATTGGTAATACTCAGCTGAACAAAATGTGTTTGAGAGAGAGAGAGAGAGAGAGAGAGAGAGAGAGAGAGAGAGAGAGGTGGGGAGAGAGAGATAGAGAGCAAGAGATAGAGAGGGAGTCCGAGATACTGGACTCCTCCGTACACCCTCAACTTTATTGCAGTTGACAAGCGGTCCACCGGGCTCGTACCACGTTTCCGCTCAGGGTATCATCCTCGGGCTCGCTACGGCCGTCTTCTCATACCTCCTGCTCATCGTTAATTCTTTGCAAAACAAATATACATACGTATATATGAAAAAGTAAAATAAATATCGAGAGTGATGGAGATGAGAAATATTTGACACGTTCTCAATGACACCGCGAGTATTTTTCGTTTGAAGTACACTTTTTTTCTCAAAAAGACAAAAAGATTTTTCGGAGCGAAATGACGTGAAAAAAAGCAAAAATTGCGTGATCTTTTTTATATGGTTCGCGGTAATCGATCAAATTGACAAGACACAACTGGTGTGAACATCTCCCTCGGTTTTCGTACGTATTCAGTGGTTATTTTTTTATTTTATGAATATTGGGTCAAACTGTTTTTTTTTTATGACATCCATTTTACAATGACGTTCAAGATTTTATGACGAATTTAGTCATTTGTGGGAGCTTTCGGTGCCGATATTTTTATTTTCCGGGTTACGAGTTTCCCGGGAGTCATTGAAATCGTTTCGTGACTTCGTTACTTCCAGCCTTGATTGTTCGAGGCAGTAGACATTTTGAATAGAAATGTTCGTTAGTAAATACACGGAGAAAAAATCATCCAGTCATACAAAGATTTTATTTTTTTATTTCTATACATTTTATCTTATGTACGTTTTATCTCGTAATGCGAAAAAAATCGTAATAATAGATTATCCTCGATTAAAATCACTTATCAAAAGATTCGGCAATTTTTGTCCTGTAATTAAATTCGCGAAAATTTTTTTTCGAATATTCCTTACGAGCATGGTGAAACGTACAAAGTCCGTAATATCGATACATCTTGGCTAAATATTATTTATCAAATATGATAGTCGATTATCGAAGTATATCTATAATTACTCAGAGGCTTAAAAATGTTTATTGGATCGGTTCGTGTCACGGCCATATCGCGCTTTTCGATACGGTGTTTCTTTCAATTTCCTACAGAAAAATCTATTTTTTAATCTCATACAAATATTTATCCAAAAGCTAAGTAGGTTCATCATCTTGAACGATATGGAATTTACTATATTATAAGATATGACCGTACCATTTTTTATGTAAAATTTATTCGTCAAGATATATTAATTCAATAGTATCCAATTAACAGAATGGTGGAACATCAAATTAATGATATAATATATTTTATTATATATCTAAAATGGTACGTGAATAAACACTGTAGTTTTTAAATTAATTTTTTATCTATATTTTATTCACACGTCAAGACACTGTCTAGGGTTTGACTATTTGTTTGGCTTGTAGGTGTTTCCGGCTTCTCTAGAAAAATAAAGGTAGATCAAATAAAGAAGCCGAAAACCTCAACGATAAATAGATCCTCATTAATTTTTCATAAGGGGTTAGGCTTAGTTAGGGTTACCCGAAAATCAGGGTTTTTTGAAAAAACTAATTTTGTAGGCATAAGCAAGATGGTTGAAAAATCGTTTGGACATTCATTTGTATGTACATTAACAAAGTTGTGTATCAAATACCATAACATATCAAATATCATAGATAATTAAAGAAGTTGTAAACAATCTCGTGAAGGACCTTCGCACGTGAAGGGCTCAATGGTGTACTTAATTTTTGCCACCCGGTTGATCCGAAACAAAAAAAACGAGTTTCTTCTTAAAAAAGATAATATTGGGTATGACTTGACCGAGCTTATTTTTGCTAACCTGTTTAAATCACCAAAAAATAAAATCTTGAATTTTTTGTCTCGATTTCTCGCGGAAAAATGTCATCGTCCTTGTTAATAAGTAATGAAAACAAATGTTGAGAAGAAAACGTCCGTCAAGACTAAACTACTATTACACTGAACAATTGTACCGAATTTCAAGTCAATCCGTTTATTAGAGATCGAGAAATCGTGTACACCGTTTTGCGAAAAACGCGTTTAAAGATTGACTAGCAGTTCTATCGTGGCAATGGTAAGTTTACCTTCAACCTGTGATTCCTGCACCACATGTTGGATCTTGAGTAATTCTTTAGATAAATGACTTTTACGAAAAATAAGCCTAACATTTTTTTCGTTGCTATTTTCTCATTTATTGGGTTATAAATGATGATATTCGATCGGGGGAACCTGAAATTCACCCCCCATAAAAAGTTATGGGATTTTGTAAGTTCGCGGAAACGCGTGACAAAATGGGGCATTCTTGAACATGTCTATACTTTCACTGGGTTTGTTTGGGTTTTTGAAAAATTCGAAATTATTTTTACCGATTTTTTGCTCGTAAAAAAACTCTCGACTGAATATCATCATTTGTAATTTGATAAATGAAAAAATAGCGAAAAAAACGTTAGGCTCATTCTTCCGAAAAGTCACTTATGTACAGACTTCCCAACATTGTTAATTTCACGAATTTTTGTTTTAAATCTTATTGTGTTAACGAATTATTGATTCAAACCTCATCGATCTAAAGCGAAATAAATGAGGATCTATTGATGGTTGTGGTGTCCTTTTTTTTTTTAAATTGTTTTTCATCTTATTTTTAGAGGAGGTCGAAAAAAGGTGTGGGCAAATAATTTTTCGATAACAAAAGTCAAAATAAAAGTCACATCTCGAGAATGATACCTCAAAAAGTCTTGCTTTTCAAACCGTCTCGAAACCAAAGATCAACAAGATTCGAGGGAGCGGACGATAATCGTAATTAATTGAACCAGGACGATGAAAATATTAAAAATGATCCATCCATATATCGTTGAGCACCGCACTCGTTCAGCGTACAGTTCTATACATAGGTTCAGATGCTAGAGGATAAAAAATGAACGAAGCTCGTTTTCCGAGACGGGAAAAGAGCCGCTCGGAAGAGTCTCTCGTCTCGCATCGAGAGCTCGAGATCGAAAGCCGCGCGCGCGCCGGTACGTCTGGCAAAAGGAGAATGAGCCGAGAAGCGTCAGTCCGGCGTGGAGGGCGGACGGGGATTTTTGTCTAACCGCGATTTCACGGCGAGAGCGCGCTTTGCTATATACGTCACGCACGTCGCCTCTACCTAAGTTATATCCAATCTGCACGTCATTAAAATCCAACCCGCTGTACATTGTAAATCCGCCAGTCAAGCCTCCGGGCGAAAAAAAAACTCATAAAAAAGCCATCCACTCGCGTCCAGACACATATACATGTCCGAGCGACGATTTTATTCGAACGAAATTTGGGCTTCTGAGCTGCTGGTGTAATTTTGAAAAAACCGAGCAGACATTTTCGCTTCTTTTCGACAGTAGAAAAAAAAGTTTTCCACGTGGACTGTCGAATTGTCAATTTTGGGAAAGAAGTAAATCGATCTCGTTTGGGATGGTAATTGTTGCTTTCGCTTTCAATAATAATTTTTCCGGAGTAGACGAGAGCATTTTCGCTTTTTTTTTGAAAGTAGAAAAAAAAGCTTTTCACGTGGACTGACAGATGTCAATTTTGGAAAAGAAGAAAATCGATCACGTTTGGGACGCTAATTGTTCTTTTTGCTTATAATAATCATTTTTCCAAAGCGGGCGAGAGCAGACATTTTTGCTTTTTTTTTTTAGAAAGTAGAAATAAAAACTTTTCACGTAGAGATGTCAATTTTGGAAAAGAAGAAAATCGATCACGTTTGGGATGTTAATTGTTCTTTTTGCTTATAATAATCACTTTTCCAAAGTAGGCGAGAGCCGAAATCTTCGCTTTTTTTTAGAAAGTAGCAAAAATCGTTAAATGCCAATTTTGGAAAAGAGAAAATCAATCACATTTGGGGTGCTCATTGTTCTTTTCGCTTATAATAATCATTTTTCCGAAGTGGACGAGGATGAAGATTTTAATTATTGTAATAGACGAGCTTGTCGATTATAGTTATTATTATTATTATTATTATTATTATTGATATTATTATTTTCTGGAGTTCCAACGTATACCCTGGCGGGTTTTTTCATATTACTCTCCGCAATAGAAAACTTTCGTGTCACTCCCTCTCCGCACTTGGCTAACCTGACCTACCTTCCGTTGCGTCCACAGGCCTTCTCAAGGATTACGCCTAGTTGTAATAGTCGAGAGCAGCTTATTTTTGGGCTATTTTTTGTTGAAAATCGTCATGATAAATTTGGACAAAAATGAGATATTTGAAAAATTATCATCTGAAGAACACTCTGTAATTTGTTGTGTGAAAATATTTCATCAAAGAATGTCTCAAAATGACTTGGAATCAAAATTTATTAATAAAACGTATTATTTATTTGAAAAGTACCGTCCTAGGATAGGCTACTGAGTATTGCATTGCTCACCTCCCACATCCATCATCAGACCAGCTCCATGGTACCATCTCATCGCATTGGAAGACAGGCATACGAACGAAGCAAGCTGAGTTATCACTCTAGCGGCCGAAAATAAGGCCCAACTTGGACAGTCGGACTTTCGGAGTATGAAAAAAGTAATAAGATTTTTTTAGAGGGTTTATTTAACACATATTAAAGTATTAAAAAAAACAAATTTATTATAATTTTCATATAAAATGGCGGCGACAGAGCCCATCTTGAAAAACTTGTTTTTTACCAACTGCTTCAAGGGAGGACGGTTTTCTCGTGAAGTACCCAGAACAAAAACCAAAAAAAATTATAATCTATATGTTATTAGCTATGGGACTACGTAGAGATTTTTTTAAATCAAATTTTGAAAAAATAGCGCACACTGAAAGAACTAAATTGATTTTTTGCCCAAAAAATAAGCAGTAAATTGTTTATAAAAAAAGTTTACATTTAATCAAAAAATGGCTATGTACTTCACATAATTGTGAAGCTACTATCAAGATTTAAAATCGATCCATGCAAAGGTGTCGAGTAATTCATTGTCCCCGATTGAAAAAAGTTTTGCCGATAGTTGAACCTTTGAAAAAAAAAACGTTCACTACAGGACCAATTGCATATTGTTTTTTCCCCTCCAAAGTATGTTTTAAGCAAAAAAAACGATTTTTCCAAAATCCTAGAGTGGTGTTATCCCCGAAATAAAATATTGTAAAAATACATTTGAATTGACCCCTATATCGTTGGGGTCTTCGCAGTCTTCCAAACACATAAAAACAGTTTTTCTTAACCATTAACAGTGTAATTAACCATTTAAGACGATTTCCGGACAACAGTCAAATACCCTATTTTTATCCAATCACCTTGACATTCCCAGGGAACATTCATAAGATGATGTAATATCAAAATACCTATAATGATTTTGAGAAAAGTTGTTTTTCGACTTTTACGACTAAGCAGTTACTTTTACAACTAAGTACCGAACCCTGACCGCACATCCGCCCGTTTCGGTTTTAACGACGAGACTGCCTTTTTTGCTTTTATTTCCAATGTTTTCTTGATCAAACATCAGAGATCGGCAACTCGTTGCAACCGGTTGGATCTTATTACAATTCGTTTTCCCGGATGAGAGATATCGTATACTAATGAATTTCGAAAATGGGAGAGAATCGATTCTCATTCTAATGCGTTTGCGATCAAGTGTGAATATTTATGTTCTCTGGCCAATTATCGATACTCGGCTTATTATTCCGCAGGAGTACGCGATGGCATGTACTACGATTTAGGAATAGATATGACAATACGCGATCGACACATTGTTCTCGTCTAATCGTGACCATACTTCCCTATCTCTCTCGATCTCAGTTATCCGTAAACCTCTGATACGTACCGCACTCAAAGTCTTTTCATTTTGGCACGAAGCCAATAACCATCGATACAGCTCGTAACTATCGCACGCGCAGTGTCGACGGAATCGTTGAAAAAATATCGCGAATAACAATAGCCAACAATAATACGAAGTAAACGTCCAGAAATTATCTTTGGCCTCTGTTGTTTCATTTTCAATATTATTTGTGGTTGCGTCGTGTACCGGATTATCCTCGAGCAAGCTTTCCAATATTCGCACGGCTCGAGGGAATCCTAGACGCGTTTGGCGTATACGGAAAATTGGTCGATTCTTACAATGAAAAAAAAAGTTATTTTAATGTAAAGAAAAGAAAAAGAGTTCGTTCATACTGAACGATCTATTTTTCCTATGGCAATTTTTCTTATAAAGACATATCTTTTTGTTTCTGTTGGACGTTTTATTTTTATACGAAAGAGTCTATTTTTTATAGCGGATTTTTATTATTCAAAAATATATCTTTGGATGTTGTTCCGAAAAGAACATACCTCCGATGAATTTGGAATTTCGTGTACCCATGTATCTTGACCCGCTGATTACGGATATGATAGTGAAAATACCCGCAAATTTGGTTTTCAAGGTCAAAACATGCAAGAACTGGGTTTTCAAAAGCTTTTTTACTTTATTTTAATGAACGTTCATGTTAGAGGAAAATGTTTCCTACAAAAGTTGTAGCCTATAAAAAGATTGATCTTTTATGTTCCATACAGTTTTAGTCTAAAATCATTCTGTTTCGAGAAAAATGGGATAATGCTCCAATAAGTACATTTTGCTAAACTCCATTAGTTTCGGTATTATCTACTTACGCACTTTACCGTGGGAAGGTTGGAGTTTTGTCTGTTGTGTGTTGTTCGTTGTTTGGGTTTGTTTGTTGTGTTGTATGTTGTTTAGGTTTATTTTTTGTGTGCTGTTTAGCTTCGTTTGTTTCGTTGTGTGTTGTTTGGGCTTGTTTGTTGTGTCGTGTGTTCTTTAGGTATGCGTATGGTGTTAAAGATCAAACTGCAACCTTCTCGCGGTAAAGTGCGTAAGTAGAGAAGATTGAAACTAATGGAGTTTCGGAAAATACACTTTTCGGAGCATGATCTCATTTTTCTCAAAACAGACTGATTTTAGACAAAACTTGTGTGGAACATAAAATGTCCATCTTTTCATAGGCTACAACTTTTGTAGGAAAGATTTTTCTCTAAGATCAACATTTATTATAATAAAATAGAAAAACTTTCTAAAAAATCGGTTATTGTGAGTTTTAACCGTGAAAATCATATTCCACTGTCATATTCGTGATCAGCGACTACTAATACATGCGTAAACAAAATTCCAAATTAATTGGAGGTCCTGTAGGAATTTTATCCTTTTCGGAACTTTATCCATATTTGTATCTAAAGCGAAAAAAAAATAACCACCGTCCACCCGAGAAAAGCGATACGCATCGAATGAAAATGAATAAATGAAAACCTCTCCCTAGTAAATGTCTAGATCAATCGCCGAGTGGTTCGTCGAATCGATGTCTCAGCGATCGTAGTGTATCACATCGAACTCGAGCCCTGTAATCGCGGCTCTTGTGGACGTAGAAAATGATATAAATAAATCATCAAAAAAAAACAAAGGGCTGAAGAGAAAAAGAATCCTTCAACAGCGAGGGACGCGAGTGTCATTATATGCAAATCGAAGAATACGACAAAAGCCATGGGCATAATGTGAAAAAGCGAAAGAGACGAAAAAGTAAGAAGCGAAGTTAAAATGATTCGAAGGATGTCAAGAGTGGGTTGTATGAAGCAAATTGTGAGACGCGTAGCGCGTAGTGGGTAACACCCACACACACACACACACACACACACACACACACACACACACACACACACACACACACACACACACACACACACACACACACACATCTATCTTAAAAATAAATCGACACTGGTGGATGGGCGGTCAAGGTTCGGCTCCGGCGATCCTTCGAGTTCAGCAGCATTGTGCATGGCCACTACTCGGAGGGGTGACCGTTTAGCCGTGCACCGGCTGGCGCATCCACCAGTCAACGGAAGGCCAATACTTCTGAGACCTTGGTGTAGATATTTGAGTAATAAAATGCGTGAAGACGAGAACCGAAAGAATATGGGGCCACCTATTCCGGTGCGGGTTTTTCCAAATTCCAGGAAATGTTATTAAGCATACATTGAACTTGTTTCGTGTAAATTTTTAGTTTAAAAAATCGAAAATTTACAACGTTTCTGCGGTAAAAATGGAGCCTCTGTACAAAGAATGGGCTCCGACAGCCGGATCGATATTTTGATAATAGATCGTCTGAAAAATTGAAATAAAAACGTTTTATAATTTATATAAATGTAGTTCTAGTTGTATGTAGATGTTTTCCGAAAAAAAAAACATTCCCAAAATGACTGGTGTTAAAAAAAGAGTAATTTTGGCGAAATTTTTACTTATATTCGGGGGCGCTGAAACGCTAAATTGAAGAAAAAAACGGCCACGTACAAAGATAGTTACTGCAATTACGGAGATGTTGTTTTTTGAAATTGAAAATCGGACAGTTATATGCAAAGTTGTGATTCCAGACAGACCGAAAAAATCCGTTTCGAGAAAAACGCGACATCGTGTACACAGATTGTTGCGCTATCTGCTGTCACTGGATCGTCTGTAACCTGGTCAATTATCAATATTTTAACTTATTACAATGAACAATGCTTTGAACAATACTTTAACGTTTTTTCCACATATCCTTGAATATTTATACTATCAGAAAAGGCAAAAACAGTAGATTTTTTTAAGACACAAATTACTATAAATGTTCGTGCATCTTACTTGTAAAGTATCAGTGTCTTTCGTATATTCGTTACTTCCGGTCGGAATTTAGCCGATGGCATGAAAATGCGAAACTCATAATTCTAAAACTCATTCCCAACGTTCAAACATGCATTAAATTGTCGACGCATATGCAAGCAAACCGCAGGCAAAGAAATGTGTTGTATAAATAAATATATAAATAAACATATATATATATATATATATATATATATATCATTTTATATATTAAATAATATATAAAATATATTCTTTTATTTATCATTTATATATATATATATATATCATTTTATTTCAATATACATTTTTTTTCTCGTGTATATATATATATATATATGTATACACACGAGAAAAAAATGTCTCAGGAATCTCAAAGAAATATAATCGTCGTATCACCGCGGCGTCACTTTTCTTTGCCCCCTAAGTGGGAGAGTTCGCGCGCGTCTGCATAATCACACCCAGCACTACGAAAATTGTGTCGTTTCCATGCCACTTATTCCTCGATCTCATTTGTGTTTCAGAAGATTCGTGATCTGCGTCGTCGACCATAAACGAGCAAAGATGCGGTACAAGGTGAGCCCAAGAATGAAAAATAATAACTCTTCCTTTGCAAATCTCGAATTCTCCGGGCGTAATTGTAGGTCGTGACAAAAAGAAAAAAGGAATTGAATTCAGACACAAGACGCCACCAACACATAAAGATACTTGGCCATCTGATGGGCCACATGTATTCTTTCCAAGTTAAAAAATTAAGAATAAAAATATCATTCTTTAAAAATAGAAATAAAGAGAAGGAGGGAAAAGAGCAAAAGTGCAGGATTCGCGTTGTCTGGTATGTATTGCGATTCGGCGTCTCAGTTTATTCGTTGCGTTAGCACCTCGACGGTAACTGCAGTGCTTCGCAAAATGTTGCTGCGCTTGCAATTGACTTGATATA
This sequence comes from Ophion costatus, assembly GCA_951751655.1. NCBI lineage: Eukaryota > Metazoa > Arthropoda > Insecta > Hymenoptera > Ichneumonidae > Ophion > Ophion costatus. The sequence continues at coordinate 6,368,294 of OX632360.1, read as the reverse complement.
TATATATATATACAGGGGGTCCTATTACGAATTTAGAATCCTGCAACTGTCGGTCGGTCAGATAATGTTCTATTATATGCTGAAATATCAGTTTAGTAAAATTCCCACGGCTTTCGCGATAAAAATCATCTGCTTTTGGTTTTCCGCATGCCATTTCTACAAATCATCACTTTTTTGACCCGTTTAAAAAAAAATACTCTTGGCTATTTGTTTTATCTAGAAAAGTCTTCTCTTTTAACTTAAATGTTAAGGAAACTTTGTGAAAAAAGATCTCATGCAGAATTTTCATAAAAACCAATTCGAACACCTGATTTTGACAGCCTGCGGTGTAAAAAAAATGTACTACGCATATCGTACCAATTACGGATAAACTTCCGAAGAGCCGTCACCTCCGATTTGGCTGAAATTTGGCACAGATCATCCATTTAATATATAAAGACGACCCTCAAAGGGATCTTTGGCGCATTCCAATAGTTCACGAGAAATCGAATTTTAAAGTTTATTTTTTAGCCCGCACGTGCATATCTGTATCGCTTGCCACGGCCGACCGATACCCCCACTCCTTCGACTTCACTGGTGGCCAGCGTGCCGCGCTTGCCCCTGCAAGTATATCTGTACTGCAGGGATAACCCAATCAAACCAACCCAAACAAACCCAAACAGACTGAAAAAAACAATAAAACAAACCTAAACAAACTAAAAAAACCCAAACAAACCTAAAAAAACTGAAAAAAAAGACACTCAAACAAAGCCAAACAAAAACTGAAAAAAATATACCAACCAAACCCAAACAAACTGAAAAAAAAAAACAAAAAAACCCAAACAAACTCAAATAAATTCGATATCTCGTAAACTATTCGAATGCGCCAAAAATCCTTTTGGGGGATGACTTTATATATTAAATGGAACATCTGTACCAAATTTCACCCAAATCGGAGATAGCAGCTATTCGGAAGTATAGCCTTTCATTCATAACAGGACACCCTGTATATATATATATATATATATATATATATATATATATATATATATATATATATATATATATATATATAACTTGTGAAGATATCATGTTCGCAATTTGTTGGCAATTTAGCGAGAGCTCACGCGCCTTAGCAATGCAAATGTTCGTGTATAAATTGAGACGAACTTCCGTCAAGACGGAACAATACACATCGATCGATCTCGCATATTCACAATCGTGCATCGTGTCCATATCCAATACTTTTCCACTATATAATACTTCACGTTGGCGATGACGGTGCGCGAGTTAATTTTTTTTTCATCGACGGTAAAGCCGTGCGGCACGGAATAGATCTTCGGGTATTTTTTGGAGGCTGAGTATGCGTATGTGATGATGAAGGGAGAAAAAAGTTGCGGGGCCCTTCGTTGGTGTGAAGGGTACGTTGAGTCGTGTAGGACGATGCAAAGAGGAGTAATCCGTCGAAAGAACAAACAAAAAATGTATTCGAGATTACCGAGTAGTAGTATGTAAGACGCGGGCTCACGGAAGAGGCGCGACGAGGAATTCGTAATGAGAGGAATAAATGAATAATCGTCGGCTGGTTGTAACGGGTCGGCTTGGGCCCCGAAAAAAGATCGATTTTCAATATTTTTTTTCGACGAGAGTATCGGCCTGACGAGGTCGGGATTTTACACACAATCGATACATAGCCTTGCTAAGTTTGAGGTTTTTTTTCAGTGGAAAGTATCGATAAACGATGACGTTATTATTATTTAAAGAAAGTGCCGCCGTTGCTGCATTGCCAATGGGTGACGGTAGTTCGGCCGACTAGTCAACGGAAAATGAAAATTAAAAAAGTACTTTTACCATGGGAAGGAATTTTTCGTATGATCGGACACTTTTGGAAATGTTGAAAATTACGAAAATGCCAAACCGTAGAAAAAAAGGTCGTTCCGTATTGTGACGGGCCGAAAAAACGTCGTGTTTCCCGATTTTTTTTTGGTTACTAGATTATTCTTTTGGGATTTGGGGAAAAGGTATGTTATTAAGCATACATTGAACTTAAATCATGCAAATTTTGATTTATCAAAAACAAAATTTCCATTTTAGCGAAATATTTGCTGATATTCGGAGCTCAAGAAATACCAAATTTCAAACAAAAAAATGGCTACGTACAACGATAGTTGCTGCAATGACGGAAATTTTGGATTTTCTTTAAATTGAAAATCGGACAATAAGAGCTATAGTTATGATTCCGGCCAGTTCGAAAAAAGTCGTTTCGAGAAGAACGCGATTGAAAGTTTTAGCATACGTGAATCGTTGAGCTATTTTCGATATTTTAACTTGAATTTCATTCCCCTATTTTTGAATATGTATACTTCGAGAAAATGGAAAGAAAATGAAATCGATTTTTTTTACCTTTCACGGTAGTGTCCTGCCTCCACGAATGGATAAACATGTCAAAGAATCATCCGGCCCTACGATAAAATATGTTATCAACTATGGTTATTATCGCGAATACAAACAGTAATAACGGGAATAATAATACTAACAATAATAAAGTGCATTGCGCGCAACAATAAAATCAATAATAATAGCGATCATAATAATAATAAACCGGGCTATAGATGTCGCGACTTGTTTGACGTGTTCAGAATAATAATAATATCGAATAACGATAAAAATAAAGCCAATAATTTCGATAATTGCGATACACGATAAATGAGCAAGTGCACTAACCGATAAAAATCGAGCGAGTAAGCGCGCTATGAGTATTATAATCGTTCGGGTCTGGAGCGGAAATGATGCTGATTGTCACAGCGCTCTCGTGACGAGTGCGTTGTCAACCTGGAAGTCCGCGAGACTCAGACGACCGGAAGAAAATAAAAAATAAAAAACTCGACCAAGCGCGAGTCGGGCCTCGTTCTATTAGGGTTCCGTACATATGATCAATTAACTTTTTTTTTAACTAGATATTCAATTAGGTAAAGTTTTTTTTTTGTCTTAGGTCTTAGGTAGTACTAAACTGAAACCGTATGGGGTGCTGATAGCTAAAGAAAGCTTTGTATACTTCTGCTGTAAGCTAATAATGAAAATATATAAAATTATTGTTTTTTAAATATTTATAATACCAGATAACTTATTTTTGGAGTCGGTATCAGCCAATTGCCAATATTGTCACATTTTTTCGCAGAAAAAGAGGCGGTGATGAAAAACAAATGAAATATCCGATCTACAGTCTTTTTCAAATTTGCAAACTCGTTTCTTCCGCGACATCAATGTCTCGTTCTGGGCAGGCAGCGACTCCAAAAATAAGTAATTTGTAAGTTACTTATTTAGGTAAATTAAATATTTTACTTATAACAGTAAATATTGAAATTTAAATTTTCTTTATTTTAAATTTTAATATTTAAATTTTACTTATTTACTTATTAAAGTAAATATTTAAATAACAATAATTTCAAATGTTTTCGTTATAAATTTATTGTATTAAATATACAGCGAATTATTATATGTACATTATGAATCGGCGTTTTAAGTATTCGTTGTTTAAATACAGTATATCGTACATAATATACAGAAATTCCAAATGCCTAAGTAGTTTAGTTTTTGAGATAGGCCCTGTAACAAAAATGGTCGAAAACTGACAACTTTAACGGCCCCCATTTCTTTATTTTTGAAGATAAGAAATATTTGTCATCCACTCAATGAGCTTTAGACAATGACACCCCACATGCCAGGGTGAGAAATTTTTTTCTGCTCCTTTTTTACGTATGGAAGCCCCATGAGAAATGGTTCAATTGAATTTCTAATTTAATTTCCGGTTTTGGGTCAACATTCTACACAAAATATCAAAATTTCAGGCCTGTTACTCATTCCGTGATATACGGACGGACAGACAGCAAAGTGACAGTTTCCGTTTTGCCCTTTGGGTACGGAACCCTAAAAAAAGAAGTGGCAAAAAACACGGCTAAAAGGGAATTTAAGTCCGTACAGGCGAGTTAGTTTTTAATTGATGATTCTCGCGCGTTGAACAACAGCAAAGCCCATTACGATCCGTGACTCGAAGATGAGGCTCTCTCGAAAGATCTCGTTTTGCTTCACCGAGTGATCGAACTCGGCGCTATCTTGGGTCGCGCGTTGACCTCCCGATCTCCTCTTATAGCTAACAACGCTGAGGAGGCCGGGAAATTGTGAAGAAAAAAAACGAAAAATTCACCAATAAGAGAAAGGGAACAGAAGGGGGAGAAATAGGAAGAATAAAAATCAAGATCGACCCAAATTCGATTGCCAATGCGGAGGGAATGAGTGAAAAGCGTTTGGTTGGGTCACGAAGATTTTTGAGGGAAGACATTTTCGAAATTACCAGCTCGGGTGCATTTTCAATCGATGAGGCGAACGAATTAGAGGCGGAATTGCAAAATTTGTGACAGGGTCACATTGGGGTGATCGTGGCCGCATTGACGACAATGACGAAACGCGTCACAGCGGCGATTCGGGCGCTTGACCGTTTATTGTCCACGAGGATATTACAAATCGGCCCTGTGATGCGAGAGTATCAGCTGTCGACGCCCAAGAGCTATGAGTTACGACAATTGTTATCGGGAGATACGGCCACGAGGGCGCGATTTATACAGGGGGCCCGAAAAGTGACGTTCAAAATGAATATCTAGATACCTATCCACATCTCTCTGATCCATGTTCTACGATCTTCTTAACTTTTCGAGAAAACAGATTTTTTTTTATTTCGAGTTTTTCTGCAACATAGGTTTTTCTTTTTTTTTTTCTTGTTTTGTCTATGTACTTTTCCTTTAGAAGTTTTTGAAAACAATTTGGAGTCATTTAGACTTATAAGTTTTTTTAAAATCTGAACTTAATTGACTGATCCTCTCAAAACTATTTTTAAGGACTTACACATCGTTGAAATTTTTCATATCAATATTTGGTTTTCGAAGGATACTCAAAATATAACATTTCGAAAATATTCTTTGAGAATTTCAAGATCCGTTTAAAATTGTTATGGGCGTTTATAGGTAAGTTTCGCGAACCGGCGACCTTTAAACGCGTTTTCCTAAAAATGAGTTTTGCAAAATTGGCGACGACGATATCTCAAAAGTCACTGCATCGATCAACTTCAAATGTTACAAGCTTATTTTACATATCATACAGCAATGCTTGAATGCAGATATATTTTTATGCGGATTTTTTTTGCATCGAAAATAGAACTTTTTTTTCACCAAAAATCGATACTTTGACTTTGAACTGTGGCTTTTTTTCAACAATCAATATATTATCGAATCCTCCGTTTAAGTACTAGATAATTTCGTGCAAAAACTAAATGCGTGTGATTTTTTATTTAGGATTCGTTTCCCAGCAGCAGTGGTCACTGCAAAGGACGTTTTTCAAACAGCGCTGAAAAAATGGATACAAACCATTGTATCCACCACATTTATAAATATTTTTGAATCCAAAAATTGCCAAGGATACTTAAAACCACACTCTTAAATCCAAAAGAAAAGAAACTGAAAAACAGCACCTGTTTTTCCAGAAAAAATTAACGAACATTTCACCTTTTTCAGCCACGAGGTAGGTGTAACCCTTTAAAACTTTTGATCAAAATCTTCGGCGTTCACCTTAGTGTTCAGTTGGTCACATATTTATTACTCAACAGTGCACTTCATAACGATAACACACGTCAAAAAAATCGCGGATTAAGTACATACACAATAGCGCATAAAATTTCTTCACTCTCGAAAATCAAAAAACATCGTAAAACATGCATAAGGTTGTTTGGGATAGGTATTGATACGAGGCGTCTGGATTTTCCTTTTGGCCATCTCTTCCAGGCCACCATGTATACGTACACGTGCACGTTCGGAGAACTGGATAAGCCGATCTTCATCCAACCATCGTACGCTCTTATTTCATCGGAATGACATTATCCTCTCGTGAATACGTATAGCAATGATGATAATGATATACAACAGTATTCGACGTCCGGTCAATACTTGGATAGGTGACCGTTTTTCCGTAAAAATAGCCTTTCGGTCAGTACTTGGATAGGTGACCGTTCGTTCGTAAAAATTGCCTTTCGGTCAATACTTGGATGGGTGGCCGTTCGTTCGTGAAAATCCGAAAGGGCATATGACCGAACATCAGACAGAAATAATAGGAACGACGAGGATAAAACTGCGGCGCAAAAAGAACATTTAAAACTAGGAAGTGTTGGTTAAGCGATAGGAATAAAACGAACACAGGGCCCTTGCGAGGGTGTACAAGAGCAACAATGGTTGAGGCTGCCACGTGTCCGAGATGGATTGTCATCAAAGCGTCATCATTGACACTTCCATATATGTGTGTGTGTGTGTGTGTGTGTGTGTGTGTGTGTGTGTGTGTGTGTGTGTGTGTGTGTGTGTGTGTGTGTGTGTGTGTGTGTGTGTGTGTGTGTGTGTGTGTGTGTGTGTGTATTTCGACACATAAAGAATTGGCCGCACACGACCTAAAACACCAACACTGCCATAAATGACAATGAGCGTCAACGCCTCTGATAATGTGTCTAAATTCGTACACTGTCATCTATCACTGTATACCGTCGTATATCCATCCGTAGCGCGTACCGAGACGAGTGCTCCGGACGCTTGTGCAGAAGAGGTGCGCCTGAAGCCCGATATATATATATATATATATATATATATATATATATATATATATATATGTATGTTTGTATGTATGTAGGATGTGTGTGTTCGTATGTATGTATTTATATCTACATAGCCCAGTCCAAACGTATGCATCGATCTCTTCCTGTCAATCATACCCTCGAGGTATTCTCGCACCTCCATAGTGTAATGTGTTCCTCGATCGTTTCTATACCTCCGATTGAAATTTTCTCGAACGGACATTTCCATTACTTCGAGCATCAATCATTTTGAAGAAGAAAAAAACGCCAATCGAAAGCTGATATTGCCATTCAATTGACAGCTTATGACACCTTTCGTTTTTTCCACGGTTTCATTTTTGTATTGCCGTTTAGAGGAGGCTGGATACCGTCGCCATATCGGGAAGCTTCGCTTGCTAGGTGACCGCCGAGCTACCGGGCCTATTGAGGGTAGAGTGTTCTTTTAAAACACATGCTGTTAAAAGTGGTGGTTGGGGGTACGAATCCTAGGACAGGACAACAATGACAACTTCATTGTATGAAGTGTCCGGAAACTTTTGGCCGGTAGTGTGGGTGTGTGTGTGTATATATATATATATATATATATATAGAACCCAGTTTTTGACGTTTTTAAATATCGACTTTTATATTATCGGTCAAACATTAGTACGATATAATATAACATTAGTCCTATATATATATACTTATTATCGTCATTATATATAATACTTTAATTGTGTTGTGTAATAATGTTCCTTGTAGTTATAATTTTCGTTTTCTTGTGTATTTTCTCTAAATACTGCTTTTATTACTCAACTCCTAGCAATATATATAATTATATTAGAGTATACGAATTACTTAAAGGAAACAATTGGAAAAAATTGTAATTTCTCGTACATCGTGGTTCACCTGATAACGTTCTGAAGAAATTATGAGACTAATTAAGCAGCAAAGAAAAGTGGAATTTTCCTTACACGAATATATAAGTCATCTATGGGGTTTATTGTATTATCGTCGAAGTGTCTCTGTCTCTCTTGTTCTCTCTCTCTCTCTCTCCCTCTCTCTCTCCCTCCCCCCCTCCCTCACTCGTTCTCTCTGTCCCTCTGGCACCCCGTTATACTTCGAACGGTCACACTTCCTAAATGACGCGAGAATACTGGTCACGTCGTATATAATTCGCAACGAGCACACATACGCGTCATTATATATATTTTTTCGTCACGCTTGCCCATCATGCTCGACCTTTGTCACACACCTCCCCACGCGTGTGTATATATATATGAAACGTTATCGTTGCGTGCGACAGTCAAATTATATTTCTGATTCGTGGATCGAATTGATGAAGAGAGCAGCGGGAGTAAAAGTTTGACAGTCATGAGAGCCTCAGTGAGCATGTATAATGGAAGCAAAAAAAGATCGAAAAATTCCCCGTTTCTTTCTACACACACACGTGGAACTTTTCGATCGTTTTTCCGCTTCCTCCTGAGGAGACGAGCGAATTAATCGGCCATCGAGGACAATTGCACGGAGGCACGTCCGAATCAGAATAAATAAAAAAAAAGACAAATGTAATTTATAATTCAACGTGGTTTATAGCCTTCTTGGATCGTAGCCGGTAATTTCCGGCAGGAAGCTTTACTTTAAGTTATATTTAAAGCCTTAGGCAACAGTAACGGGTGTAAAATCATGTGCGAATTTAACAATTTTTTTCGTATGAAAAAGTGATTTACTTATGAAATTAATTACACATCTACTTAATGTGAATATCTAGCTGTTAGAAAGTATTTTTTTTTTTCGATGTACAAAATGGCCGACTACTCGAAACTTCTCGAAAAAGCTTTTTTCCAATTGGCGTGACAAATAACTTCATCAATTTTCACTCGATTTACTTCAAATTTAAAAGTTATGTTCCTAATTGCATCTCGCAAAGAAGTACTTACGGAATTTCGGAATAATCGAAAACTTTTCATTTTACGAGCAGTTTATGAGCAGTTAAAACGAAATTTTTCACTGAAAACTCATTCCTTAAGTTCAAGTACCTACAACTTTTGAATAAAACAATATTTTTTAAATTCCGTACGTACTTCTCTACGTATTCTAATGCAGATTGACGAGAATTTTTGTTTTTTGTTCTAGGTAAAAAATTGTGGATGCCAAATGTCACGCCGCGGAGCGCCTAACAAAAACGATAACAAAATAAAATACTAGTAGTCGGCCATTATGTAAATCGAAAAAAAAAATTTCTAACAGCTTGATATTCATACTAAATAGATGTGTAATTAATTTTATGAGTGAATCACTTTTTCATATAAAAAAAATGTTGAATTGGCACATGATGTTATCCCCGTTACTGTGGCCTAAGGCCTTAACTATTTATATATATATATGTGTGTGTGTGTATATATATATATATATATATATATATATATATCGGGGACACCTGATTGGCCCGCCTTTAAATAATAATAATAATTCAGGGGTTGATCTGAGACCCACACATGCCTATATCAATCGACTCAGAATTTCATCTCCAATTTCCCATTTCAGGGACCGCATTCAGTTCTGGGACATCTTGTATATATATATATACAAGATGTCCCAGATGTATATCAAGATATATACATATATACGTAATACCCATTACGTATATATCATATATAATATGATGCACTTAAGTGTACAATATTATATTGTGTGTAGTAAAAAGAAACCCATTATTTTTGCCTTCAATTTCATTAAAAAATAATGGATTTATTTTTACTGCACCTAATATATGTATATAGAAGTTACAACGTTATATACAGATACAACAGTATATATAGTATATATAGCAGGTATTTTGGTTCTGAATACGCCTGAAGGGTGTGCTGGAGTTGTTATAATTATATGTGTAAACATATATATATATATATATATATATATATATATATATATATATATAACGACGTGGCATTTTTTCCTAATATATAAATAGCTGACCATATGGCCTAGGACAAAAAAATTGATTAACATCTCGACGTAATAGATTTATAATTACCGTGAATTTCGTAATTTTGTACTCTATACATGCAGTCATTTCCCGAAAAGTACACAGTACGAGGACGAGTCAATGAATAATTCACAACGCACCGATTCTCCTCTCTCTCTCTCTCTCTCTCTCTCTCTCTCTCTCTCTCTCTCTCTCTCTCTCTCTCTCTCTCTATATATATATATATATATATATATATATATATATATATATATATATATATAAGCACACTTGATGAGATGCATTATGTTCGTACCGCGCGGCGGCCGTTTATGTGACAAACTCCGCGAATACGTGCCTTTTTACCCGATCTCACCTTGACGTTGAACGTTCAACGATAATTAACGACTCTCCCGGACGAGACCGCCGACTCGATTGAATTACGACCGAGCAGCTGTATTGTATACGTGGATGAGCATGAGCGTGATGATAGATTACGAAGATTCCGGACTTTGGGTAGACAATAGAAAACGTATCAATTACACGGAATACAAATTACTCGCGCAGCCTCGAAATTTTGCAGTGGTACGACACTTCCGAAGGACGAACAGAAACGAGCATATGGATATTGCAAGAATGATGCAGCCGGGCGTTTCGAGAATGGAAAAATTCCAAATTTTTTGATAAATTGACGTCTAGTCGATTACCCTTCACTTTAAGATTATCAGGCGTGTGTCTTTTGCACATCGAAATATTTCTCATTGAGAATTAGATATTATATATGACGTTTGTAGAAATGGTAGTGGGGGGTTAGTGACGATGAATTAAAAATGTTTCTGTGCGTTGAATACTTTTACGTTTTAAATGATTATTATTATTATTAATATTGTTTAGTTTGTCATTTTCTAGGCCATCATTATTATTATTGTTTGATTTGTAATTTTCTAACACAATATTTATACAAATCTTATTTTGATAAAATTATTATTGTTTTATTCCTCTTTTTCTAAGCCATCGTTACTATTGTTCGATTTTTCATTTTCTCACGCAATATTGTTATTATTATCATTTTTTTGCGTAATTTTTATTCCTTTATGTCACATCTTTTGAGCCATCGTTATTATCATCATTCAACTCGTCATTTTTTAACCCGAGTTATGATGCATCAAATAATAATGATAATAATTATGATAGCTTAGAAAATGAGAAATAAAGTAATAATAATTTTGATAAATAATAATATATTATTATTAATATATTATTATTTATCAAAATTATTATTACTTTATTTCTCATTTTCTAAGCTATCATCATTATTATGATGAGAAAATGAGAAAATGAGAAATAAAGTAATAATAATTTTGATAAATAATAATATATTATTATTTATCAAAATTATTATTACTTTATTTCTCATTTTCTAAGCTATCATCATTATTATCATTATTATTTGATGCATCATAACTATTTATTTGATTGCATCAAACTATTATTTGATGCATCAAATAATAATGATAATAATGATGATAGCTTAGAAAATGAGAAATAAATGCTTTTAAATGAGCTTATAAATGAGCTTTTAAATGATAGCTTTTAAATGAGCTTAGAAATAGCTTTTAAATGATAGCTTAAAAAATGAGAAATAAATCAAAATTATTATTACTTTATTTCTCATTCTCTAAGCTATCATCATTATTATCATTATTATTTGATGCATCATTTTTTAATTCAGTATGGTTATAATAATTATGTTTTTATTATTTCTGAAGCGTTATCATTATTTCACGGGGAAGGTCAAGAGATCGTAGAAAATGGGTGAGGGCCATCCCACTGGAATATCCAATAAAAACATCACGATTGCTCATTTTATCGGACATTTTTATTATTATTTATACATTCCTCTCGAATGTGCGCCTAAACGCGTTAGGTTGATTTTTATCGGCAATTTTTTTACCTCAAAATTTTTAATTCCCACGACCTACGTTTCGGAAAAGTTCTCATTTGTCTCGATTTCATGGCAAATAAAAAATCGATCTATGCGCCCACATAAATTACCCGCGAAGCCGGAACTCCAAATAGAAATAAGGGAATAGCTGGAACGCGAGGTGAATGAAGATATTCATGCTGGATAGATTTCACGATAAAACACGAGACTCTAATTGCCCGATGGTCACGAGATACGGTGTTTTTTTTTCTCGCTTTTTCGTTCGTCCGAGTCTGGCGAGGGACGTTAATCGAATAACGCCAATCACGGCCTTTCAGTTTGCCGGGTGTCTCATTACAACGGGATTATTGTTGGATGCTGCACGACAGCATGGACCGCGAGACTGTACATAGTAATGACATTGTGTGCGGCGATTACGGAATTTCTAGAGTGCTCATCGCGCAACAACGCGTCATTTTGAACGATTCTGGGACAAGGTGAGAAGCATTTGTAATGTGCCAAAGAGGTTAGGCGCCCGCGTTTTACTTTTTTTGTTTTTTTTTTTTTCGTTTTGTTTTGGCGGACCTCGATCTCGATATCGGCGCCACAAATGGTACAAGTCCACGATGGTGAACGAAAAGAAACAAAATAACGACAGATTCATAATCGCTCGGTGTATTTGGCGAGTTATTCGATGACAATCGTAATTTTATTCGTGTGCGATTGTGTGTTCAATATCGGGGAACGTTTTTTTTTTTCGTCGCAGGTCAACGACCCGGAAGACAGCGAGAGGAATGCCGAAGAGACGAGAAGACAATCCGAATCGTCCTGGTACGTTTCAAGAATTACCAAGTACCTTAATATTGTTTTTTCTTTTCTTTAGTTAAGGGGCTGCGTCTATTTAGAGGCCCGCAAAAATTGCCAAGTTCCCGAATGTTTTATTTTTTTTTTTTTGAGAAACGGTTGGTGATAGAGAAACCCATTTTTTTCAACATAAAGTAAAGACAATACAGAAAAACGACAGCGAGGTCGCCGGCAGTGATGACATTTTTTTTCGCGACGTTCGGCGGCGGAGACTTGAACGGATTTTTTAAATCTTTTTTTTATAACAAAGTGGCGACGACTTGATACTCGGCCATACAAAATTTATGAAAAGAGTCGTCATTTTTAAGTAACTTAAAAAAATGAAGATCGAGCTAAACGAAAGTGAGATCGTCAACTAGATTTAAGGTAGTTCTATCGCCAGACTTCCATTCATAGGATTTGCATATTTTTTTTTTTAACTTTACTCAATATATTAATAATCGTCGCTGTAAAATTTCAGGATCGGTTATCGACCTTATTACAGAGAAAAAAATATAAAAATTGCGTACTTTTGCGAAGGAATCCCGAGACGACATTCAAAAACCCAATTTCCGGTCGCTACAAAAGTGTATACAATAGTGAGAATCCGTCAGATTCTTAAAAATAAGCAGATTTACATATTTAACACTTGTAGTAATCCAATGCTCTCAGAAAAAAATACGCTTATTGACCTAATTTTTCATGTAATATCAAGTTTAATTTGAACTTCCGGTATTGGATTTATTACCACTTGCTACGATAAAGAGGCGTGACAGCAAGGCAACAGCTGACTGTAGTCGTAACCTCATCTCACTCATTCGAATTTCCACACATATTTCATTTTTAACCGACATATTTCGCCGACACAAATTTTCCACGTTTTTTTACCAGTCGTGGCCCGAATAACGTGCTTTACATTTCCCGAACCTGACATTGTTTTGACAGATCGACGTTGAAAAGCATGGAGGTTAAACTCGCCTGAGTGAGTAAAAAGAGACGGAGATAGAACCAATGTTGCCAAATATCAAACCTAGAAATACTACGAGAATCGTTGCAATAGCTATTTTTTCATTTTTCTAATTAAATGTCAACATTCATTGAACAGTTTACAAATGGAAAGTTTTAGTTATTACATATCGTTTTGGAGAAGTTAAAAATATAAATTGTACAGGTCTCAAGTATGATCACTGGTGTGACTAGTGTGACGCGATCAGACCACCTTAAATGTTTCTCATCGTATCTCCTGTGGATTTGGAAACAACCCATCGAGTGGTTTTCGATATATATATATATATATATATAATATGTTCACCGACTTTGGAAACAGTATCATTTTCCGGGCCCATGTTTTTGTTGTTTTTCTGTATTTTTTAGTATTTTTTTTAAAGCTCTCAATATATGTACCTTTGTATTGGAAAAATGGGTTTCTTTTTCACCAACCTTTTCGCAAAAAAAATCGAAATTTGGTCATTTTTTCGAGTGTCTAGGTAGATGTAGCCCCTTAATGTGCTTGTTTATACGCGGGATAAAGGGAGAAATGTTCGTTTTTTAAATTAATCAGGGCAAAATATTCGCTTTTCGAGACTTCGATGATATAATAATGGAAAAGGGATGATAGTAACAATATTGAGATCTGATAATGAAGTATAGAGTGATATAATATTGATAACAGATCAGTTTTTATTGATAACTCCTAATATTTCACACATTCTTATATTAATATAATAATATCAATATAAAATTAATAGAAGTAATTCACGGTTTCAATTTGTCTGGAATTTAGTATGTAGTTTATCTGAAAAAATGTAGACCGTAATTGTCGAAATGAATAAAAGGTCTCTTTTTTCATTTACATTTGTATGATTTTTCGTCCATTATCATTTATCAATTTTTCAACTCAATTCAGTTTTTCCGTATACTGCAGTGCGTCCAAGCTGGGTTCCATAATTTTTTGGACTTACCGTTTATTGGCTACTGTTCGTACGACGGGAAAAATAAAAAACTGGCCGAGTGAAATTGGCCGAGAGGGAGCAGGGCGAAATTATACGGAACATACTACCATAGAGGGGTATTAAATTTGATAAAACAGTCAAGTTAGAGAACAAGAATAATCAGACGATAAAAAAAATAGACAACAAAAATTAGAGACTTACAAAAAGAAAATAAAAACAAATAAAAAGACAATACAATATAGTTTTGGCTCGGTGAAGCGCCTCCTTTAATGCCTCCAATACTATTGTTCTAAAATACCGATCTTTGAAAATCCGCTTTCGTTAATGAATTTCGACCGAAAACTGTTCATATTTCAATTTCTCCTCGATCCCAAGCTGCTAAATGTATAAACAAAAAAAAAACAAATAACTTTTATTAAATTTCATCGGGCCTAATTTACATTCTCTTGGCACCGATACTAAACGGCTCCGAAAAATGTCGATGCTCGAATTCCGTCTCGACCCCAAGCTGCTAAGTATTTTAATACAAAAAAATAAGTGTTTTTCATCAAATTTGTTAGGGCCTATTTCACGATTTCTAAAACGAGCAGTATTGGAAAAAAATGTTTGAAAATTTCGGAAAAAGAGCGCACAATATATAAACCTAAATCCAATATATCAAACATTCTTCTTGAATTCCTCTACCCCATAAACCGTTGATTTCCCTAAAATCCCTAAACCCTTCAAAATCAAAATGAAAAGCAAAATCAGACCTCGTTAATTCGCAGCCGAGAAAAATTTGCGTGAGGCTTAAAAAAAAAACAAAAACCCAAATTCATCGACGCGACATAGAGATCGGCGATTGGATCGTAATTTAAAAAAATTGGTGGACACGACAATTCGACAGGCAGTACAACGGCTCGAGCGATGTGAAAAAGAGCAGCAAGGAAACGAGGCTGATCGCAGTCGTCGGATTGCTCGCGGTCGCTGTGATAGCCCTGGTAGCGACGCTGGCCTTGCAGATGGCAGTTTTCCGGAAGGAGGAATACAGAGAGATGTGTCAAAGCGAGGAGTGCATCAAAACAGGTATTACGCTAATGTATCCTTGCGGATCCAAGAGTCCCATGGATTATGCCACGTGAACGGCGTTTTGCACGGCTCATTTGTTCCCGCTTCGTTGCTCTTACGGTTTTGTAACAACCTGATCGTTACCGGTCTTGCATAATTGCAAAAGTGCCTCTTCGTGTCCAAGGTTGGTTGTCATATGTCTAGTGGCAACTTTGGAGACCGGAAGTTCCACCAATTACTAAGACTTTGCCAAAGCCACCCTCCTTAAATACCGTAAATAGTAAGAGTAAATAGTCCTTTTTGCCTATTACCTATTACCTATTTACCCATACCCATTACCTCTTACCTATTTACCTAAACCTATTACCTATTTACCTATACCGATCACCTATACCTATTTACCTATACTTATTGACCTATCCCTATTTACCTATATCGATCACCTATACCTATTACCTATTTACCGTAATAGTGATAGTAAATAGCAATAGAAATAGTAAATAGTAATAGTAAATAGTAATAGAAATAGTAAATAGTAATAGTAAATAGTAATAGTAATAGTAATAGTAATAGTAATAGTAATAGTAAATAGTAATAGTAAATAGTAATAGTAATAGTAAATAGTAATAGTAAATAGTAATAGTAACTAGTAATAGTAAATAGTAATAGTAAATAGTAATAGTAAATAGTAATAGTAATAGTAAATAGTAATAGTAAATAGTAATAGTAAATAGTAATAGTAAATAGTAATAGTAAATAGTAATAGTAAATAGTAAATAGTAATAGTAAATAGTAATAATAAATAGTAATAATAAATAGTAATAGTAATAGGAAATAGTAATAGTAAATAGTAATAATAAATAGTAATAATAAATAGTACCAGTAATAGGAAATAGTAATAGTAAATAGTAATAATAAATAGTAATAATAAATAGTAATAGTAATAGGAAATAGTAATAGTAAATAGGAAAAAGTAATTGTAAATAGTAATAGTCTTTTTGCCTATTACCTGTTGCCTATTTATCCATGTCTATTAGCTATTTACCTATACCTATTGCCTATTTACCTATACCTATTACCTATTTGGCTATACCTATTTACCTATACTTATTTACCTATACCTATTACCTATTTACCTATACCTATTTGCCTATACCTATTTACCTATACCTATTACCTATTTACCTATACCTATTTGCCTATACCTATTACCTATACCTATTACCTATTTACCGATACTTTTTACTATTTACCGTAATAGTAAATAGTCTTCTTTACATGTCAATTGTTTTAAAAAAATTAGTAGAATATAAAGACAAAGAAAAAATCGTTTGCCGTTTACTTCTGACGTAACTCATTCGCCATGATGCAATTCAATGCCAACAGTTGTAATTGAAAAAATCAATTATACCTACGAGAAAATAATGCCTCTCCTTGCAATTTGTCCCGCTGCTTACGCGAATAAGCCGCGAGGATGATAGAAGCGATGAACAAGACGATCGATCCATGCGAAGACTTTTACAAATTTGCCTGCGGAGGCTGGATAGCGAGGCATCCAATTCCGCAGAGTCAGACGTCCTGGGATCAGCTGAGTTTGCTGAGGGAGGAGTTACTGAACAATCTGAGAATACTGCTCGAAGAACCGGACAAAAAAGACGATCTGAGGCCCGTCAAACTTGCGCGGTCGCTCTACAAAACTTGCATGGACACGGGTAATTAACGAATATTAATATTGATAATAACAATGGCAATAATAGAAATAGTTATAACAAGCTGAACAAACCCAAACATCGATAATAATGATAAAGATTGAGATGAAAATTAATAAAATTCAGATAGAGCCTGACCCGTGGGGGTAGGTGGATGTTTCTCAAAAGGAACGGTCCGCAGGCGTCGTCTTTCGATTTTGTTAAAACTTATATATATGTTATGAAGCATTGAAAATTAAGTGACTCGTATTTATTTTTATCGGCGGAAAAGCGTTTTTAAGGGGTGAAACCAGTCCTCGAATAGGGGTGATTCACCCCTTAAGGGGTTTTTTGACTTTAGACGCTAAAAAAGGATATTTTCGTGATTTTTTAAAATATGTTTACATTGAAGATGTTGATATAAAAGTTGTTACACTTGATAAATATACTTTCGAAATATATTTGAAAGCTTTTTAATCTTATTAAAGTCAATATTTCTAGACGAAAATAGTAGTTAAAAAAATGTCCTGAGAAAATTGTAGGTCTGTGCTGTTGACGAAATCTCGGAGATGGATCATCCGAAACAAATAAATCAAACGGTTTTAGATTCAGTATGCCAATGGCTTTAGCGTATATCTTGAAATTTTTGATATATGTAAGAATAACAAAATGGCGGACATTTTCCAAAAAAATATGTTTTTTACCGTTTTTGGCAAAAAAAAAGTAAATATCAAAAAATGTTTAATCCTTGATATGCGCCATAGCTACAGTTGTAAAGAATATGTGGTTGAAATTTTGGTAAGGATCGGTTTAGTAGCTTTGAAGATTTTATCAACAAACCGTCGAAAAACGATGTTTCGGGAAAAACGCGTTTACAAAATTGAAAATGGTAATAACATTTTAAAAATTTGATAGGTCATTATGTAAAACATTTGAAAGGTTGTGTAAAAATTTAACGACGATTAGGAAGCTGGCTACTGAGAAATTAGAATTCACAAATTACACGCAGCCTTATGGAAACTGAATCAACTTTGCAATTCTATTAGCAAATAGCAAACTTTGCTATTTGTTTTCAAGAAATAGAAGAAATATTTATGAACGATCGTTTTAAAATTTCAAATATATCAAAAACAAAAGTTGCTTTATGGTGCAAGAAACGACGTCGTCCGTGAACGAAAATGAGCATTTAAATTTGCCGCTACTTTCGGTCTATGGAACGTTGCCGCTATATTCTTATATGTTTTTCCTCAAGTGTGATTTTTTTTTGTATTTTTGGCATTATTTTTTATAACAAAAAAAAAAATAATAATTGCAAAGTTACTTCAGTTTCCATAAGGCTGTGTCTAATTTGTGAATTCTAATTTCTCAGTAGCCAGCTTCCTAATCGTCGTGAAATTTTTACACAACCTTTCAAATGTTTTACATAATGACCTAGCAAATTTTTAAAATTTTGATACCATTTTCAATTTTAGACACAACATCCTTAAAGTTTGAACGTGAGCAGATGAACGTGCTCAGGTAGTAAAGGTCACACTAAAATACAGCTAGACTCTTCCGATCTTCATAAAATTTTAGTATGATACTTTTGCATATGTATACTTCCGAAAAATTATATAAAAAATCGATTTTTTTAAATTGTAAAGTGAGAAGACTCCTTAATTTTTTTTCGCGATAACTCTCTAGTGATTTTTCTTATTCGCCGAGGAGATAAATTCGTAAATTTTGTCCTAATTATACTTCGTATTTTCTTGAATATGTTTTATCCTTCCATATTTTCTCTCTCTCTCTCTCTGTCCTGGAAAAAAATCATTTTCCTTCTTCCGCAAATGTCCAGCGAGTGTGGAGAGCCGCGGGCTGGCTCCGGTTTTCGATATTCTAAAGACGGTTGGCCTGCCGCGTGATCCACTGTTCGACAACAAAAGCATCGTTCTCGATGCGGCTAAAATCGCTGGTGTCGCGCAGCGCCAATTGGGACTGAATCTCCTAGTAAATTTTTACATCAGCGAGGACATGAGAGACACCACGAAGAATCGAATGTTGGCAAGTGCAACCGGTTTTTCTGAATTTTCGACTTTTCAGCAGCTCTTCGCGATGTGATAAATGTTGGAGGCAAAATATCGAATGTTTTATTAATGTTTTTCTACGATAAGATGGAACAAGTGTCGCCAGGATTTAGCGAACGTTATCTCCTGGACCCTCAACGTTTCAAGTCCGAATTGGCCGAGTACAAGCGTTACGTTAAAGCAATGGTGCAGCTTGCAGGAGCTGGCGATAAGAGCGACGACTTTGCCGACGAAATTCTCAACTTCAGCACGAGAATAGCAAAAGTGAGGACTCCCTTAGGATTTTTGTACTTTTTCGACGAGGCTCATTTCGTTAAACATCTTTACTTTTGTACTATTGGGACGTTGAATAAGTTCTCGCTGTTTTCCAACAGATGGCGTTACCAGAATCGCATGCGGGAAGTTTAAGATGGTAACGCATCTGCAGGGTGTTAGGAAGGTCGATGCAAAGCCTTAAGGATGTTGAGTCCGAAATCGCAAATGATGATGAAATTCTGGAAATTTGGTATGTTCTTGTATGAAGTATTTCAGAGGTCGTGTAAAAATTTCACGACAATTAGGAAGCTCGTTATTGAACAATTAACATTCACAAATTAAATGTTGTTTTATGGAAACTGATGTAACTTTGCAATAAGTTTTTTTTTTGACCTCTCAATTTTATAATATCTACAATATACTGAAAGCAACGGAAACAAAACGAAGTTTATTGATAAATTTTTTTTTATTTCTTTTAAAAATTGTCCTTAACAAAATGTTAATTTTTTAATAACGAGCTTCCTAATCGTCGTGAAATTTTAACACGACCTCTTAAATACTTCATACAAAAACATACCAAATTTTCCGAATTTTCTTATCATTTTTTATTTCAACCCTTAAGGAGGTTGAAGTAATGATGATAGAGGTCTGAAAATTTGGTATGTTTTTACATGAAGTATACAGGAGGTCGTGTAAAAATTTCATGGCGATTAAGAAGCTATTTATTGAACAATTAACATTAACATGTTTCATAGGGACTCAACATCCTTAAGGGAGCGCCGAGTCACCTCGTTAGGGACTTATCTAGCCCAGGTTACCTCAGTCCACAGTCTATGGATTTCGAGTGATCATGGTAAGTATGATTTTTGGAAAATTTCCCAAAATTAGGTACTAACTCGTTTGCCTCTTATGCTAATGCTATTTTTTCAAAATACCATTACCATAAGAGGTATTTTTTATTTTTTGACGAGTTTTTAATAATTCAACACGTCCCGTCTAGTCAGTTGTGGATACGGATGATTGTATTGGTGTTTGTCGATCGAATACATATTAAGCTAAGACGAAAATAAGTTTTTAGTTACCAATTATTGTCTGTTTGAACATTATGAACGAGTTAGTACCTTATTTTGGGAAATTTTCCAAAAATCATACTTTCCATGATAACGCGAAATCCTTAAACTTTGGACTAAGGTAACTTAGGTTAGATATGTTCCTAACGAGGTGACCCATCACCCCCTTAAGGCTTTGCATTGACCTTCCTAACACCACGTATAAAAAAGTACTACAAGCAGCCTTGAAATTCAGTGTATGTTATTTCGCCGAAGTGTAAACACCTTTTTTTGTCATAGTGTTAAACATCTCAAATTTCGTGCCAAGAAGAGTATTTACGGGGAATTTTACTGCACTACTTTATTTTTTTTAAATCCATGATTTGTTGGAAACAATACGACATAGACGCTTTAAAAATAACGATTTTAATATGTTGAGTTGGAGGCGTTACTTCATGGAGACTCGTGTCAGACGCTAGCTGAATTTGTAGAATCATGCCAAATATCAAACCTAGAAATACTACGCGAATCGTTGGAATAGCTATTTTTTCATTTTTCTAATTAATTCTAAACATTCATTAAACATCTTACAAATGTAAAATGTTAGTTATCACAAATTATTTTTTTTGCATATATTGAAAATGTAAATTGTACAGGTCTCAAGTATGATCAGTGGTATGACTAGTGTGAAGCGATAGGACTACCTTAAGAGCTGATGACACAAGAGTTTCGAAACATTTGAAAGCATTGGGAATGATTTAAAAAAATAAAGTATTAATTTTCACGAAAAAAAACAGCGAGAACTCATTTAACATCCCAATATTATTGTACGGTGGAGAAAACGCCCACTGTATTATTTCTTTTCCATTTATCAATTTTATTGCTTTTTTTTTTTTCATTGTGGATATAGATAATGGCCTCACAGGAGCAAAGAATAAGCGCGGAACATTTGATCCACGACGTTACGATCGATCGATTGCAACAAATAACGGATTTCTACGGACTACAATGGAACTGGACCACCTATCTCGATGCCGTATTCGAGAACACCAACGTCACTCTCGACCCTGACAACGATCGCGTCATAATAATGGACCTGCACTACTTGCAAAAATTACCGCTGCTCCTGGCCTCTACACCACCAGAAACCGTAGGTAAGAATGGACTCGATTTTTTTTTCCTCCACTATAACGATATTATTTCGTTTATTACTAGGGTAAGTATCGATAAAGTATTTGGTGTAACGAGCAACTGAAAACAGTTTTTTTTTGCTTTCTCATAGAGAAACAATATTTTTGATAGACAGTCGATAGAGAAGAAGAGCGAGGACGACACTAAGAGTTATTGGAAATTTACGGTCAAATGACAATAATCGAAAAAGCTTGGTGATTTCGCACTTGAGTCTTATCAGAACCAATCACTCAATGAGTGAATAATGAGTGAATGAACAAATTAATGAGCAATCAAATAAATGAATGAAATAATCGATTAATTGATAAATGGATAGGTACATAAGTAAAAAAATGAATAAATGCGTGCCCGAATAAACGAATGAATAAATGAGTGAACAAATTAATGGATAAATGAATCAACGAACAATTGAACGAATGGATAAATGAGTAATTGGATAAATGAATAACTAAACGAATGAATAAACAAATCAATAAATGAATGAATAACTGAATAAATGGATAAATAAGTATACGAATAATTGAATAAATGGGCAAATTGATGAATCAGTGAACGAATAAATTAATACCTTAATAAAAGAAACAAATGCATAAATGAGTAAACGAATAAACGAATAACTGAATAGACGAACAAATGGATAAATAAATAAACGAGTAAATAAATAAATGGAAGAAAAAAAACGAATGAATGGATAAATGAGTGAATAAATATACCAGTAGAGGAATAAACGACTAAATAAGTACACGAATAAATGAGTAAATAAAAACATGAATAAATGAGTAAATAAATTCATGAATAAATGATTAAATAAGTACATGAATAAATGAGTTAATAAATACCCGAATGAACGAATAAACGAAGTAATGAATATCTTGTCCGTCGTCGGAAGTTTCTACAAACATCATCCTCGCGTAAAACACAATAAATCAGCATTGCGGAAGAGTATCCGTTTTTCCAATCGCCAAAATTGCGAAATTTAAACGCGGATTTCTAACGACCGTAGCTGCGATACACAGACTCGGCATTAAACTTCCATTTCACGGCGAATACCTTTCGAAAATAAAAAATCTATATTTACAGCTCGTTTCGTGTGGTGGAGCGTTTACTCGACCGTGGCACCTCTGACGCTGCAAAAGTTTCGCGATCTTGGCTTTCAATTTTCGCAAAAGGTCTTCGGCCTCAAGGAGAAAACGCCGCGCTGGAAAGGATGCACCGGAAACGTAAATTCCAATTTTGGCATGGCCCTCACTTACGTCTACGTCGAGAATCACTTCAACGAAAGAGCCAAGGAAAAGGTGAGTGTTTTTTAATCGTTTTTTTTTATTATAAAAAGCGAAAAATGGCGATTTTGTGGAAAAAAAATAATAATCAATATCCCGTGGCGAATTTACGACTGGAGTTTGTAAAATGGGATTTAAGGAGATTGGAGCGATCGAGTTGAGTCAAATGACGGTTTATGAATTTTTCTTCAATGAAACTCATAAAAATGCATACGAGGTATCGATTTATTATGTAGATGCTAATCTATACATACAAAAGAACATGACTTGACTGATTCATCAACGCCGAGCCAAAACCGCTGAATCTAGAGTAAATCTAAAGTAAAATTTAAACGAATTTACTAATTTACACTAAGAAAGGGTTTTTCGAAATTCAACCCTCAAGGTGAGAAAAGGGGTGGTAAAGTTAGTATGATTTTTTTTTTTAATTTGGCCGGATTTACTTGAAATTTTGTATTCGTGCTTCTTGACACAATTAATGAAACACGTATTTCAGCGTTTTTAGAAATGCAACCCCTAAAGGAAGAAAGAGGGTGGAAAAGTTTGTATGTAAAATTTAAAAAAATCTGCTCCGAAGATTTACTTGAAACTTCGTATTAAAGCTCTTTAACACAATTAATAAAACACGTGTTTAAGCGTTATTGGAAATTCAACCCTTAAACGAAAGGGGGTGGCAAATATTGTACGGAAAATTTAAAAAGTCGGGTCAAATTCACTTAAATCTTTATATAACTGCTCCTAGACACGATTAATGCAATTTTAGCGTTTTTTGGAAATTCAGTTCTTAAGGGGTGTTTTCACTTAAGACGCAAAAAAGGTTATTTTCATGAATTTTTTTCATAGGTTTATATTATAGATATTGATATAGAAGTTGTTACACTTAATAAATACACTTTCAAAAAAATTCTTTTAAAGTTGTTATATATTTATGTAACCCAAAAAAACTCTAAACGTTTTTTGACGGCTTGTTGATAAAATCTTCGAAACTACTGAACCGATCTTTATGAAATTTCAACCAAATATTCTTTACAACTATCGCTATAGCGCATATCAAGGATTTTTTCAAATTTTGATATTTACTTTTTTTGCCGAAAACGGTGAAGTAACACGTTTTTTGAAAAATGTCCGCCATTTTGTTATTTTTGCACATATCAAAAATCGTATAATATAGCCATTTTTTTAGAATATTTTTTAACTACCATTTTCGTCTATAAATTGTGGCTTAAGTGAATACATTTTAAAAAAAATGTATTTCGAAAGTGTATTTATTAATTGTAACAACTTTTATATCAATATCTATAATATAAACCTATGAAAAAAATTCATAATAGCCTTTTTTAGCGTCTAAAGTGAGAGGACCCCTTAGGGGGAAAAGGGGGTAGCCAAGCTTAGGGGTAGGCGTTGTTAAAAATAGTTTATCTTGGTGCTACATAGCAAAAAAAATGAAATCACCCCTAACGTGAACGTCTCACCCATCTAACCCCAAGTAAAATGACGTACATTAAACTATTGTTAATCTCTGGTGTCTTATCGTGAAAAAATTTCAAAAATTTCGTAAAGTCTCAGTATAGTTTGGACAATAACATATAAATTTTTTTTTAATCGAATCTTGTATTGTATTTTACGCTTCAACCTCCTTAAAAATAAAAAGCCCAAACCCAAGTGGTAGCGCGAGCTTGTGCGTATTTTGGAACCGGGCGAGTCTCCGTCGCCTCGAAAGACCGAAAAACGTTGGTTCAAAAATAACTCATCCTTATTTAAATGATACACGTACGGACGAGAGAGCGCATATCTATACGATTTCTTTTCACAACAGGCGCTAGAAATGTTGCTCGATGTGAGAGCTGCCTTCGACGAGATGGTCGCCGAACTTGAGTGGATGGACGTCGGTACGAGGGCACGTGCTCACCGCAAACTTTACGCTATGAGGCCGTTTGTTGGCTTTCCCGAGTGGGTCACGGACGCGGAAAAATTAGAGAAATATTACGAGGGTGTAAGTAGTCGAGGAAACTAAACTAGAAACGAATGTAGATATATGTATATCAGGGTGGTTAACAGAAATTAATTTTTTTCTTCGCGGTACTCAACGGCAAATGTTACTGCGTTATAAAAAAGTCATTCATAAAAAATTTGAGAGGTCTAAACATTTTTTTAGATAGTGGCCAAACGACTTTTAATTTTTCTTCTTCGATTTTCCGTCAATTTTTTATTTTCATTTGTTTTTTCACTCCAAAACAACATATTACTCCAAAAAAAACACGCATACTTCTTAGACGTTCAGTGATGTAAACACCGTGTTCTCGTTCATCAAGTGGTTGAAATAATTTTCACAAACGAATTACGTATATTGATTCTTAATCTGCAAATATAAATTGTTTGTGGTAAAAAAAAATTTTTCAATAAAAATTATGTATTGTAACAGAAAAAATTAAATCAAGACTTACATTGGATCACGAAATAACATTTTCTGCATCGAGATAAAAAAAAAACTAATACTCCGATAATTATGAAAAAAAAACATGAATAAGACGTTTGAGCACTAACTAAAAAATTGTTTAGAACCCTCAAATTTTGTAAAACTTTCTTTTTCTTAACATAAGTCAATTTTCCGTTGAAAAAAAACAATTTTTTTAACCACCCTAATGTATATACATACATACATTCATATATATATATATATATACACACACACACACATACATATAGTGATTCGCACCTATAAACGTTCGGGTCGGAGCATACAGGGTGGGTCATTGAGAGCAAAACATTTTTTTTCTAAATGTTGTGCGACAAAATTTGGCCGAGATATTTGCATTCAATGTCCAAGTGGGAAAAAATGGCAGGGCAGTTGCTCACGCGCTAAACGTGCACGTCGGAAAACTGATAAACACGGAGATTCTCATTGCAAATCGATAATACGTTCAATAATTTTCGTTTATTATTTAACGGAGGTCAACACTGTGACGGAGCGAAAAAAGCTCGTTTTTTCCGATTTTTTTTGTCTACTAATTTGGGATTTGAGAGAAAGTTAGTTATTAAACATACTCTAAAATTATTTCGTCGAAAATGTTATTAAAAAATGAAAATTCACAACGTTATTGATAACTGTAACTAAAATTGATAAAATGGTATAATAGAGCCTCTATATGAAAATGTGGTCCAACGGCTGTATCGATAAGTTGACAATCGTTGGTCTGAAGGATAAAAATGAAAAAGTTTTATAATCTATACAAATGTAGTTCTCCTTGGACATAGCCGTTTTTCGAAAAAAAAATACTCACAAATGGCTGGTGTTAAAAAAAAGTGTCATTTGTGCGAAATGTTTACTTATATTTGGGGGCTTAAAAAATACTATATTTGAAATAGCGGATAAGTTCGACGATAGCTACTGGAATTACGGAAATCGTGGTTATTTTGAATTAAAAATTGGACAATTGTAGCTATAGTTATGATTTCGGCCACGTCGAGAAAAGTGGTGTCGAGAAAAACGCGATTGAAAGTCTTAGTACACGCAGATCGTTGCGCTACCTGCTTTCGCTAAATCGTCTGTAACTTGGTCGATTTTCAATATTTTAACTTGAACATATTTTCACATCTTCTTCAATATGTATATGTGGAGAAAATGCAAAAAAATCATTTTTTACCCATTACAGTGGTAAACCCCTTAACACGCGAAAAAAAATCGCGCGTGAGCAACTACTATACCATTTATTCAGCGTCGGACTTGGAACGTGAATAACTCTGTCAATTTTTGTCGCGCGATAATTAAAATAAAACGCTTTGCTCGCAATGAGACGCTGTATGTTGTGAATCGCCCTATACATACAGGGTGTCCTGTTACAAATGGATAATTCTGCAACTGTCGATAAGTCAGATCATGTCGTACTATATGCCGGAATTTCAGTTAGTAAAAGTTTAGTAGAAGTATGAAACCGGATTTTTTTGTAAAAATTACACGTCTGTTGTTTGAAAATTATAAAAAATATTTTTTTCGAAACAATCTCCATTGCTTCTACATTTTGCCCACCTCTCCGGCAGTTTACGAATGCCACGCAAAAGAAACAGTTCTTTTTTTGAAGCGAACCAGTTGTCGAGCCATTTTCGCACATTTTCATACGAATTGAATCGTTGTTTAGCGAGAGCGTGTCCCATTGATGCGAATAGATGATAATCGGACGGAACCAAGTCTGGAGAATAAGCCGCATGCGCTAGTATTTCCCAACTGAACACCTCGATCATTTCCCTGACCCGTTTTGCTGTGTGTCATGAAGCATTATCATGAAGCAAAATGACTTTGTGTTGCCTTTTTTCCATATTCCGGTCGTTTTTCACGCAACGCTCGATTTAACTCGATCATTTGCTGTTGGTAGCGATCAGTGTTAACGGTTTCACCAGGTTTTAGCAGCTCGTAATAGATTACACCCTTCTGATCCCACCAAACACAGAGCATCGTCTTCTTTCCAAAGCGATTTGGTTTTGCAGTGGATGTCGATGGTTCGCCTGGATTCACCCATGATTTTCGACGCTTAGGATTCTCAAAATATATCCATTTTTCATCACCTGTCACGATTCGATGGAGAAATGACTTTCTTTTGTATCTGTCGAGCAGCATTTCACAAGTGGTTTTTCGATTTTCTTGATGTCTTTCATTCAGTTCATGCGGAACCCATTTTCCCACTATCTGAATCTTTCCCATGGCTTCCGAACGAACGGAGACGGCTTTTTGCGTCACATTCAATTGATCCGCGAATTCTTGTTGACTTTGACTATCATCTTCATCCAACAAGGCTTGCAATTCGTTGTCTGCGAACTTTTTCGGTGGTTTCACAAGCTCTTCGTTTCTCACGTCAAAATCACCACTTTTCAATTTTCGAACCACTCGAAACACTGTGTTTTATCAAGAGCACGTTCACCGTAAGCTTCGACAAGCATTCGATGCGATTCTGCAGCAGTTTTCTTCAAATGATAACAGAAAACCAATGCTGTCCGCAAATCGTAGTTCGTAAGCACAAAACTTGACATGTTTAAGGTTATAGAAAAATATACCGGTGTAGGGAACTTGGGTTGTTGTGTGTTGAAAATCTTCGTCAGCTGTTAGAGGGAGATGATGGCGCTGCAGAAGCGGTTTTACGGTCCCTAAACTGATGGTTAGCACCATCTATAGGGAAATTCCGGTTTCATACTTCTACACCTGGTATGTTATTTTTCGAAGGAAAATCATCTGCTTTTGGTTTTTCGCATGTCATTTCTACAAGTGAGACGAATCGTCACTAAGCGACTTTTTAAAGTAATTGGCACGATATGCGTAGTAGATTTTTTTACATCGCAGGCTATCAAAGTCAGATGTTCGAATTGGTTGGTATGAAAATTCTGCATAAGATCTTTTTCCATAAAGTTTCCTTAACATTTAAGGTTAAAAAGAAGACTTTTCTAGATCAAACGAATAACCAAGAGTATTTTTTTTCAAAACCGGGTCAAAAAGGTTATCATTTGAAGAAATGGCATGCGAAAAACCAAAAGCAGATGATTTTCATCTCGAAGACCGTGGAACTTTAACTAAACTGAAATTCCGGCATATAGTAGGGCATGATCTGACCTATCGACAGTTGCAGTTGCATTCATAACAGAACACCCTGTATATGGGAAAATAATATTTTACATTCGTTATGTCTATGGGTCGTTGGCTCACATCCGGCTGTTCATAAAGGAGATTTTAAAGACGTATCGTTGCGCATGGGGTCAAGTGGCTAGTCCGAGAACAATCCTCAGTCTACGAAACAATTCTTTTCCCTTATATATACATACATACATGCCATTATATACATGGTTCGAATGTCCTGAAAATTTACTATTGTCAATTACCCAGGCCGAAGTAATCGAGGGAAAATTGTTCGAAACTTTCCTGAGGTTGACCGACGTCGGGGCGAAAAAGAGTTTGAACAGTTTGCGAGAAAAACCTGACAAGGACCGATGGATATCCACCGGCACAACTGTAAACGCATTTTACAGTGCCATTTTGAATTCTGTCAGTAAGTAATAATTTTAAAAAATCTCCTTTACATTAAAATTCGATAATTTTTCGCAATTGTTTCTTACTTTTTATTTTTTTGTCGCTCTCAGCATTCCCGGCTGGAATTCTCCATCCACCTTTCTATGGAAACGGATTAGAGTGAGTCTTTTGTAAATAAGTTTTTTTAAACGCGTTTTCCGAGTGGCTTTTATGCCCGATCTAGCTCGATAATGCAATAAAGGGGCAAAATAATTGATTTTTCAAATTCAATTTTCAAGTACACTTTTTATATCTTTTAGAACTTTGTAATTATTGAGAAATTCAAAGTTTTGGGAAAACAACTATTCTTATCTCGCAAAAATAAGAGCAATTCTCACGGCGTATATAGCTCAATATTTTAATTTTATCTTCTCTCTCTCCAGGTCTATAAATTACGGAGCCATGGGGGCGATAATGGGCCACGAGCTGACGCACGGATTCGACGATCAAGGTATATAGACGCCCACGATGAAAATTTTCGTCGCGTTAACGTAGCGAGTTGTCGTATATTTAATTGCGCAAATTGGACGATCAGGACGTAGGTACGACGAGAATGGAAACGTTCGACAGTGGTGGAGCGACGAGACCCTGCAACACTATCACGAGAAGGTCGAGTGTATAACGAGGCAGTACAGCAGCTATCATTTGCCCGAGCTCAGTAACAATTTTACGGTCAGTTTTGTTCGCGCAATTGTCCCTAAATTATGAGTTTAAGAAAAACCACTAATCCCGGAAAATTATCGGAGTTCGAAAAATGACAAAATACTTGAGATGAAAAAATGACAAATAAAATCGTTTTCCAGCGAATGAAAAAATCGTGATGAAGTGGAAGGAATTTAGGAAGAATTTTCAATAATTTTCATTTAGGAAGAATATCATTTGACATGTCGGTAAATATTCTTTATTTAGGAAGAATATAATTAAATATATGAAATATTTTTTATTTACTTTAATTGAATTAGATTGAATATATTTAATTTAGGAAGGAATTCAATTTAGAGAGAATATTTAATAATTCTTATTGAGAAGATAAATTTCTTCCATCGTAGGTGAATGGAATAAACACGCAGAGCGAGAACATTGCGGACAACGGTGGAATACGGGAGGCTTATCGGGCCTATCAGAGGCTCAAATCGAGAAGCACGAGCCGACAGGCTCTGCCGGGACTCGCGAACTACAGCGAGGATCAATTGTTTTTCCTTGGCTTTGCCCAGGTAAGGAAATGAGGATTCTTTCGTTTTATTAATTTTGTTTAACTTAAGGTTGTTATGGGGTTAACATGTTAACACCGAGCTGGCATTTTTTCTGGACCTTTATAACCTCTTTGCTGATCATCCTGTGCAGTTTGAATACGACCCACAGTACCGTTTTCTAGAAGAAAAAAAATCGGCAACTCGAAGTATTTCGTGGGCTAATTACACGAGCTAACGATTCAAAAACACTTTCTCCTCAGGTCTGGTGCGGAAATTACACGAACGGAGCGCTGAAGTCGAAGCTCATAGAGGGCGTCCATGCACCGAATCACTTCAGGGTGATCGGAACGCTGTCGAACAACGCCGATTTCGCGAACGCCTGGACCTGCCCCCTGGGCAGCCCGATGAATCCTCCTCACAAGTGTATTTTGTGGTGAAGGAACTAAAGAAGACGAAGAGGAAGCAAATCAGAAGGACGTGACTCCGTCGAGTGTGAACGGACCAATTTTGTATATATAGACTGAACGTTAGAACTTGTAAATAATTAATTCCACCAACGTAGACAGGCTTGTGTTTCCATCGTATTACTTTATACTCTGTAAATAATATATACAGATTGCGATTAAACCGTAAGAGGTGAACAATGTCCTCGAGGCGTTTGTGTATTCTTCGGGATCGTCGCTGCGTTCGACTCCTTTCCACAGATGCGTGCGTCCGCGAGCATTCCTATCGGTCACGGACTACTTCGTTATCGCGCTGTTTTCTTTTTCTTCGCTTTACTCGCCGGGGAACTCGTGCGCGCGCTCGCGATCCCGTTCCGTATTTTTCTCTTCTTCGCATCCGGTTCGGCGATTTTCTCGTTGCTCGCTGTCTCGTGTCTCTTCTTTTTCTTCTTCTTGCTCTTGATCGTGGCAACTTCACCGCTCGGCATCTTTTCCGAGTCGGCAATTTCACTTTCGGTCACGGCGGTCTTTTTGGAAACTTTCTTCGCTGATTCGCGTTTTGTTTTTTTCGCCGGACTATCGTCCGATTTTTCCACCGACAGATTTCTCTTTTTCTTTCTCGTAGGCTCGCCGTCGGGAGCTTTCGGGGTAGGAATTTTATCGATTCGCGATTTCTTGGTCGACTTGTTTTCCAGTTGGTCGTCGGGCGTCGCCACTTCCGCTTCTCTCTTGCGCGCTGATTTCGCCTTTTTTCGCTTTTTCACGCTTCTCGCGTCGTCCTCGTCCTCGATGACGACCTCTTGGCGCATGCGGAACACCGTTTTCCGCGGCACGACAATTTTCTCGGGCTCTTCCTGTCGCTCTTTTTTGGCGACGAGATTCGCGCAGAGTTGGGCGAGAGACATGCAAGTGATGCGCGCGCCGCAGCTCGTTTCGGACAAAATTCTCAGGCCTTTTTTGCCGTAACGCCAGAGTTTAATGACGCCCGAGCTTGAGCCCGAGACGAGATAATTGTCACGATAGGCGAGACACTTGACACGCACGTCGTGCGCCTCGACGTCCTCGAGGATCCTCGAGCCTGCCGCAACGTCGCAAAAACTTATCCGACCGTCCTCACGGCCGATCGCCAAAATATCGTCTCTCACGAATTCGAGGCTCACGAGCCTCGACTCGAACGACAGTTCGGCGCTGACGGCCGCCGTCTCGAGGTCGTAAACCTCGAGACGACGACTCGTCGCGAGCACGTATCTGTCGCCTTGGGGATTCCAACGCAACAACGTAACGTCGCGAGCCTCGTGCCTCAGACGGGGCACTAGATTCGTCGCGTAAGCTTGCCGACCCTTGACCAAATTCCACGTTCTCAAAACACCGTCACCACCCACCGACATCGCCAATTTGCCCGTTGGATGTATCGCCAGCGCGGTCACCGGACTTCCCTTGTGCGCCGACCTCCAGTGCTTCTCCAATTCCCAATTGCCGCATCGCACTATGCCGATACTACCGTCCGCGCTCGCTGTCATTATGTGAGACGATCCCGGTGTGAAACTCACGCAGTTCACCGTACCTGCAGTTTGAAGGAACGGAAAAATAATTATTCTTTTCGTCTTTAAGGTAGTCCTATCGCTTCGCACTAGTCATACCACTGATCATACTTGAGACCAGTACAATTTATATTTTTAACACATTTAATTGGAAAAATGAAAAAATAGCTATTCCAACCAGATGTAGTAAGAATTTCTTAGCTACGATTGTATTTCTTTGTAAAATGTAGGGTCCCAAGGGACCGGTGCAGTAGTAACAATATGAAGCCTCTCGTGGAGTAGGATAATTATATAAAGTCTCTGAACAATTCTGTCGCGTGACAATGAGGCGTCGATATACGACTTGCAGCTCGACCATGCGTTCTCGTCAGTGGTTCCGCACGATCTGTCCAATGATTCGCGTAGTATTTCTAGGTTTGATATTTGGCAACATTGGTTGTATCTCCGTCTCTTTGTACTCATTCAGGCGAGTTCAACCTCCATGCTTTTCAACGTCGATCTGTCAAAACAATTTCAGGTGCGAGAAATGTAAAGCATTGTATTGCGGGCCACGACTGGTAAAAAAGCGTGGAAAATTTGTGTCGTCGAAATATGTCGGTTAAAAATGAAATATGTGTGGAAATTCGAATGCGTGAGATGAGGTTAGGACTACAGTCAGCTGTTGCCTTGCTGTCACGTCTCTTCGTCGTAGCAAGTGGTAATAAATCCAATACCGGAAGTTCAAATTAAACTTGATATTACATGAAAATTAGGTCAATAAGCGTATTTTTTTCTGAGAGCATTGGACTACTACTACAAGCTCAAAAAAAAAAAATTATGAAAATCCTATGAATTGAAGCTTGTCGATAGGAGTACCTTAACGTGGCGCCATTTTTTTTCGTGACTTTTCCTCGCGGGAACGAAAAACTCGTAAACATGGTCGTTACGCATTATTGATTCAGAAGTTCTCTGACTTTTCCAGGTTTTCCACACAGCTTTTGCAAATATTCCAGGGAGATTGGGGTTGAATAGAGAACAATTTTTTTTTAAATAAAATATATGAAAATTTTAAATATTGAAATAAAATTAAGAAAAAATGAAATTCGAAAAATGTTTTCCAAATGCGTAACAGCCGTGGCAAGCGCATGATACATTTATGGATTTTTAGGGGTCGGGCAGGATGCACTAAAAAAAAGAACAACATTGTGTCTCTTTGATCAAGGAATCGCGAGCTCGTTCCGTTTGCGTTTTTCTGGGAGTCGCTCACATGACGCTGAAGTATGCATCGTTGGAATGCAACAACGTTTTTTTGTTCATTTTTTATTTCTCTAGTTTTATCATTATCCAAAGGCTTTTCTTTGCAACCTGAGGTCGGGAATGTCTAGTAAGAATATGTAAAAACGTTTGAATAAGTTTCACAGCCTGAAACGGCAAAAAAAATTGAATTAAAAAGAATTAATTTTCGCTGCATCGCAACAATGCAAACTTCAACGTCATTCGCTCAGAGCGGACGAAGATTATTTCAATTGTTTGATATCTTGCATTTCAAAATGAGCATATTTTAAGAGCAACCACATACAATAACACGATGCTGAAGTTTGCATCGTTGGACAGCAACGAAATTAATTTTTTTTGACAGATTCCGCTTACAAAAGTCGTTCAACCATTTTTAAAGATATTTACTTAGCAATCTACATTATAAATCTATAAAAAAAGTCGTCATAAAAACAATATTTTCAAAATATATATACTTTCAAACTCTAATCTGTTTTTTTTATCCAACATCATTCCACTAGATATTTTATTTCAAACTCCATAATCCTCGTGTTACATCGCAATTTTGAAAGATCGACTACTTTACAAAAAAAACTATAACGTTGGGGGAAAAGAATTATTTTCCCTTCAAGTCCCTTTCGTGCACCTCAAGAAAAGTTCTACTCCCATTCCTTCAAAAATGGCACACAAGTGTGCAAGAGTAGGAACATCGCAAAAAGACAATGTTCAAGGTTACCCTGTAGGTGCAAAAAATAGTAAAAATGAGAAGCTTAAGGAGGTTGAAGCATTAGGCACATATCAAGACTAAAAATATATATATACATGTTATTGTCTGGACTATACTGAGCCTATGATTTTTTTGAAATTTTTCCACCACATAATATCAGAGATAAAAAATAGGTTAATGTCTGTAATTTGACGTGCGGTTTATGGGTAAGACGTTCACGCTATGATGTAATTTTTAAAGCTATTTAGCACCAAGTTAACCATATGTAACAATGGATTAACGCAAACTAAACCTTGTAAACATATAGAAGAAAAAAACCCATCTCGACCATCATAAATCATATATCTTCAATATTGAACTATCAAGGTTTAATAAAAGAGTACGAATCTTGGCTGGCAAATGAAGAGCATTCCTGCCAACCTCAATGTCCGCGAAGTAGCCGGATTTTGGCAACACTTAGTATTAATTAATGGTAATAATAAATAATTTCATGACACACACATAAATAGGCATGATTATAAATGACTCAAAATTTCATTGATAGTTGTACAAAGCATATGCTGACGTAATTTTGTTTCATGACAAATATCGATAATGTTATATTTTTTCAAGTTCGTAGTAACACACAAGTTTTTCCTATTCGCATAATAACAATGCAAAAAAGCACAATTTTTCCCTTCAACTATATATTTTATCGAAAATTAGCATCTACGGGAAAAATGCTACATCGAATGAATTTTCTTGGGGTCCAAAGAAAAAAATCATAAATTGTCATTTAACTCAACTGGATGGCTCCAACCTCCTTAACAAAGCTTCCTTCATGTCTTTCATAAACCCTGATATTCCTCAGCGACTTTTTTTGACCAAGACTTGCAGGTTTCCATCCGGATGGAAAGTTCCGGAAGGGTGCTGATAATGTTTGACGGTAGCGTCTATTTTCAGTGATGCCTACCGCATTCGTTATTGTAATTACAGTACAATAGCACATATTACCATTGTGATGGGCGAGTCTGCCCGACTCGATTCTGTAGCGCATGTCATAGAGACAAATGCAGTCGTCGGCTCCGGCGGACGCGAGGTAATGTCGGCCACTCGCCACTGCTCTTATACTGGCCAAATGACTGTGAGTGGCGAAGCTGCGCTCCAAAGTGTATGTCTGCAATGAGAACCAGTCGTTGTGCTGACAAATTGTTATTCCATGAAAATTAATATTAAATACTATTACATTTATCAATTAACATAAGTTATTCACAAACTATCACAAATTATTCATAAATTATGACAAATTATTCATAAATTATTATAAATATTATTAATTTAAGAAATACACTCAGTTCGACTGACTCTAAGCGTGCATAACCTCTAACCGAAGTTAAACCAAAACGTTTACTTACACTGTCGACATTCCCGACTTTGTATCCGAGCAAGAATTGCTCGTACGTACCGACGATTATTTCAAAATCGACCGTCATTTTGCGATTTATTTAAAAGTAACACATTTACGGGTGATCCGGCTTTTGCGTGTTTTCGAAAACAATGAAGAACACGTGTGTACGCTTTTGCCGACGAAATCGTCAACAAAAGTTGCAACAAGTCGGAAGTTGGCAAGAGCGGCGCGTTTTTGCCTCGGACCGTCCTTCTCACTCTGCACTTACGCTCCTATCGCTGTTGCTCTTGCACGCGTGCGTGCGTTACGTAGTGCGCCACACGCTTGAAGTGGTGGGGGTCACGCGCAGGCGCGACTCATACCCGCTCGTCGTATCGAGCCAGCGCGTAGCATTGTGCGCGTCGATACCTCCGTTAGGACAATCATAATATCGTTTGTAATTCTCCCGTTGGCCGCGAGATGGACTCTTGTTGTACGCTTCTCGTAGTCACTGCGACTCAAAGACTGCATATATAGCTGAGAGAGCGGTAGGTTCGTTACTCTGGTTTCCCTTCAACACACGCATAAATCTTTCGCCTTTTACTAAAGATTTCCGTGGAGGGGAACAACTGATGAGTCTATATACCAATTTTTTGTGTGCCCGGCGAAAGCTGGGTCGTAAACGAAATCAAACATAATTCTTTTATAGGAATCTCTGGGTCAGAATTTGATCATTCGAATTCTGACTCCTTCGCCATGACTGTCGTTGGGAAATCAATCCTAGAGTCTGCGATTCTTTCAATTTCTAAGGAGTAAAGTTTCTAAATCAATAATTCCTCTCGTAAAACACCTGGTGATTACTCGAAGGAATTAATGTATAGTTGAGAAAGTGGAAAAATAATTTTTTTCTATAGCTATACATTTTGACCGTACATCACCGTAGAGAAGTTCCCTGAAAATTCTAAAGTGATAGGATCCAAATTGACAGATTATAGACTATGTGACGGCTGTCGGAACGCTCAGAGCGTCGATCGAAACTTTAAACGTTTTTTCGCGAAAGTACGATTCCGAAATCGGTGAGCAGAATATCTCACTCAGCATCGATGTTTCCGAAACTTTTAGGGCTTTGGCTAGATATAAAAATATAGTATTTGATTGAATGATTTTTTTCCGATACTTTCGATTCGATGACTGAAAAATGCCCATTCTTTCGCAAAAATCAAGACTTACTTTGAGCACGTGCCACTTTTTAAAGTTAATATTTCGGAAATTCCTTCGGTGAATCATACTATACACTAATAGCTAACGAAATCTGTTTGATTTTTTGATATTAGATAACAACCTGGTTCAGAAGTGCATTGCTATCGCAAAAGACGTTTTCGTTATCGGCTGTATATTAATTATAATAAAATATTTTGACACAAATAAGACAGTGTTCTTTAGATGATACTTTTTTAAATACCTAATTTTCGTAGAAATTTATCACCATTTGTTTTAATAAAAAAATGAGCTGTTTTTGACCGTTATCTAGGCATAACCCGTTAAATGGTTTTTAAGGATTGTTTTTAATTTGACGAAATCTCAAACAAATCGTTGCTGCACAACGCTACAGTAACGTGAACTGCAGGATGGAATTTTTAGACAAAGATGCAATACGTCACGAATCCAACCATTGAATCGCTGTGCTCTTATTTTGGTTTCTACAATAGTCATATCAATAGTTATGGCAGATTTATACATCGAGTACGCGTAAACATACACAATGAATAGCAAACGAAAATATAAATCACAAACGTTTGTGAATCGTGCAATAGTGTATGTTTTATGCTGGAAACTCGTAGTCACTGCAAAATGCGATAAAGTCTTTGACGAACATTGATAAAAATGCTTCATGGAACGAACTGCTGCCCGAATTGACCGAGGGTTGAAAATATTCACAAAGGAGGCATCATCGAGTCGCCAGTACCGCGCACGCGCACCACGCAGCTCCGTGTATACGCGATTGGAAGGCGCCGCACAGCTGATAGTGCCGCCCACAGCAGTTTATTTTTTTGACGTCTTTGTCATCCACCCGGCGTTGACACCGCTGCGAACTCGCAAGTTTTCAAACAAAGAAACGCGACAATCAGCATTTTTATTTCAATTTACGCAGTTAAATGTCATTGAGTACAAATGTCGCGTTCGGATTTGAAGAATTGGCCAATACTGAGCCTCTTGGAGCCGCAATTTATAGCCGAATTGAAAATGGTCATGGTTTTCGGTAATTCCCTGAAAGCTCTCCCGATCCCTTTCTTCCTACGTGGTTTTTCCGTCGATTCAATTTTCTTGTGACTTCTAGGCAACCTGGGAAACGAGGCGCTTTTGGTAATGAAAGATGGTAGCGTATACGGCGTTGGCAACAACACCACGGGATGTTTGGGCACCGGGGACGCGCACAGTACGCTGCAGCCCAGAAGAATCGACGCTCTCTCGCACAAGGGAATCAAAACGTTTGCTTATGGCATCGGACCTCACGTGCTCGCCCTCACCGAGTCTGGCGAGGTGAGTTTCGTCGTTCGGCGAGTCTTTCGGTCCCGATTTACCATTTCGTTGTATACGTTCTTCCAAGCAATGTTCCTGAATCTCCTAAAATCTTCAACACTCCGCTTTGCTACGCAACAGACCAGTTTCTATGTTCCACCGTTTCTCGTTGGCTCTTGGCCAATTTTCTAGACCCAAACACTCTTCATCCGAAACGCGGAACTTCTTTGGTGATATAAAAACTTCCAATACAATTTTTCCCGCAACCAGTTGTATTCTTGGGGCCACAACGGATTCTGCGAGTTGGGCAACGGGTCTTCCAATCAAGTATCGACGCCGACCAGAATACAATCCAGTCTAGGGGAGGCGGTGGTGGTGGAGGTAGCCTGTGGCAGTCACCACTCCCTGGCCCTCACGGAGGATGGCGAGGTACGCCGTATCGGGCTCTGCGAGTTCTGGAAAGCGGATAAAGTTGTTTTTGATCCCGCCGACGTTAAAATTGCCTTTCTCGGTCGACAAAGGTCTTTGCCTGGGGCCAAAATTCGAGCGGACAACTCGGAAGCGGCGTAGGTTCTAATCAGAACACGCCGAGGAAGGTCAATTCGAATTTGGCGGGAAAAAAAGTCGTGAGTGTAGCTTGCGGCCAGTCGTCGAGCATGGCGGTCACCAGCTACGGCGAGGTCTACGGCTGGGGCAACGACAGTGTCGGACAGCTGGGCACAGGCAAATACGTCAATCAAGTCAACACTCACAAGGTCGGCGGACTCGCCGGAGTCGTTATAGGTGAGGCAGAAGTACATTCGCGCTTGAGAGTCGCGCGTGCGTTGTGAGAGAGATGGACAATAGCGGATGCGTGAGAGAGAGAAACAGATGCGGGTCTAGATGTCTAGGGAGCGAAAGAAAAGTGTGCGGTTTATCTGGGGAGAAAAAGAAAAGTATAGGGTTTATCTGGGAAGAAAAAGAAAAGTTTAGGGTTTATCCGGGGGACAAAAGGTCTAGGGTAGAACTAGGAAGAATGGCTGCTGGATTTTATTTTTTCTGAATACATATCTAGGCCTTGTTCTTTCCAGATCTGTATCTATGCCTTCTTCTTCCTTGCTAGGTATCTGGGCCTTTTTCCTAACTAGATATCAAGGCCTTTTTCTCTCCAGATGAAAGTCTAGGCCTCTTCATCAGTGTCCATGTAGGGAGAAAAAGGCTACACTTATATTTGCACGAATTGGAGTAGACCGTAACAATAGACTTCGATATTTAAGGACTTACACGTAATAGCAATTTTTGACACTATCAATTTTTGGGTTTCGATAAATTCTTAAGATATAACATTTCAAAAATATTCTCTGTAAATTTCAAGTCGGTCCGTTCAAAATTTACGGAATTATGGGCGTTTATAGATAGTATTTTTATTATAAATGGTTTTTAATACAACAATTGTAAAACATCTTTAAAACAATACTCTTTAAGGCGTTTCGGGACAATTGACAATCTTACCATATGATTGAAATTTATACAGTAATTTCCTTTCGATTTGATATTTAGATGGTGCATTCAGTATATGGGCAAGAATTCGCTGGATAAATTTGAGTACAATAGTAACATATCGTCAATTGTCCCGAAACTCCTAACGTAGAGAATAAATCATTGAAACCCTGTCGACGTTTTCCCAAAGAAAATATTCACGGAAAATGCTCTCTTTTCCCGGTCACGAGTTAGGTGTAGTAACCCGTTAAAAAATTAGAAGAACAAGCCGTGCCCAAGCCTAGGGCCCTAGCACAGTTTCATATGAAAAACTGGGAATTGATCCACAGTTAATATCTCTTGGTGACACGTTCACTACGCTCGTTTCCAATAAAC
This sequence comes from Ophion costatus, assembly GCA_951751655.1. Taxonomy (NCBI): domain Eukaryota; kingdom Metazoa; phylum Arthropoda; class Insecta; order Hymenoptera; family Ichneumonidae; genus Ophion; species Ophion costatus. The sequence goes on along the minus strand of OX632360.1, from coordinate 6,328,465 downwards.
GAAATTGTGCTAAATTGTCTAGATTTTAATTAACGTTTTTTCAACCGAAAAGACGAAATGAAGCTCCCCAAAATTTTTTATCGAACCTATCGACGTCTAAGAAGAAAGCTCGATATCCTTCAACCTTCATCGATCGAATTTTCATAATCATGCTAATTGTTGCAGAGAAGGTAGCCTGCGGCTACTCGCACACGCTGGCACTGAGCGACGGCGGTGCTCTCTACGTCTGGGGCGGAAACGCGTACGGCCAGTTGGGTCTCGGTACCAAGATAAATTCCAGCATAGCGCAGGAGGTAAAAAAGCAACAATCTGCGCTATGTTTTCCGCTTACACGACACCGAGCTGCCAAAAAAAGAAATCAACCATCCTTTCTGTCGTAAAAAACAAACGCAGTTGATCGTGCCGGAAATGGGAAGAGTTTCGGACATTGCCGCGGTTCATTACAATCACATCAGCGTTGCGGTCGCTCACACCGGCCACGTCTTCATATGGGGCCAGTGCCGAGGTCAGAGCGTCACGACGCCGAATTTGACACCCTTCACGAGTATTCACGAGGCACTCGCCGCATATGCCACGCCGAGTGTCATGCATGCACCGCTGAGGCTCTGCTGCGACGAGGAAACGAGTATACTCGACTGCCTCAAACAAGCTTTCGATGATCCGGTACGAATTGACCGAATTCAAACAAATTATGAAAGAGTATAAAGAAGAAAATGACCAAACTCTTATTTTTTTTGTGGGAAACGGTTGGTGAAAAGAAAACGAAATTTTTTTAAACACAAAGGTACCATAAAACCACACAACTATGGCCCAGATTTGTCAATTACGGTCTACATTTGTCAACTATGGTCCAGATTTGTCAACTATGGTCCAGATTAGTCAACTATAGTCCAGATTTGTCAACTATGGCCCGGATTTGTCAACTATGGTCCACCTTTGTCAACTATGGTCCCGATTTGTTAACTATGGTGCAGATTTGTCAACTATGCTTCAGATTTGTCAACTATGGTCCACATTTGTCAACTATGCTCCAGATTTGTCAACTGTGCTCCAGATTTGTCAACTATGCTCCAGATTTGTCAACTATGGTTCAGATTTGTCAACTATGGTCCAGATTTGTCAACTATGGTCTACATTTGCCCACTATGGTTCAAATTTGTCAACTATGGTCCAGATTTGTCAACCATGGTCCAGCTTTGCTAACTATGGTCCCGATTTGTTAACTATGGTGCAGATTTGTCAACTATGGTCGAGATTTGTCAACTATGGTTGAGATTTGTCAATTATGGTCCAGGCTTATCAACTCTGGTCCAGATTTCAAATTTGTGTTTCTCCCACTAAAGAATGGATTTATATATTTAATACCTTACTTTTATATATTTACCTCGGATTCATGTCTTCAATAGTCGCAGCCAATGCGATTGTGTTTGAAGAGGCAGCTGGACTACACTTGAGGCCCTGTACTATAATTGTGTAGTTTAACGGTACATATATTAGGATCCTCTAAAAACAAAGTCACCAAACACAGAAAAACAGGAAAAACATGGCCGCCGGCAGGTGATGACATTTTTTCCACGGCTCTTGGCGGTGGACACTATCTTAAACGGTCTATGCGAAATCCAAAACCCAAACGGGTTATTCAAGTTAACAATGAATAAGAGTTGTTGACGATCATCGATTTTTAAATAATTTTTTTCAACAACGTGGCGACTTATTGAAACTCGAGCGGACAAAATGTATTTTAAAAAAAGTAATTTTTACGTAACTATATCTTAAATTGCGATTTCAATATTAAAAAAGGTTTTATAGCTGGAAGGTGATACTATCGAATAAAAATATTTTTGGAATATGCAATTTTTTGACCCATCTAGGCAGATGTAGCCTGTTAATAGACACGCGTGTCAGGAAAGGCGATTTTTTTTCGAAATTATTTTAAGAACCGCGTTGAAAACAAAATTAAAAAATTGAAAAAAGGTCCTCGAGCCTTCTGGTCGCCTACGAGCGAGTGCGAAATAATTTACAATTGACTACAATGTATATCAGAGAGGATAATCCTAGTGAATTTTCAGTCGAGCAGCGACTTGACGATCCAGGTACACGGGAAGCCAATACACGTTCACAAGGCCATATTGAAGATTCGATGTCAATACTTCAGATCGATGTTCCAAGAACACTGGACGGAGAATAATCAGCCGTACGTTTTACTCTGCCATATTTTTCCAACTGCCAGTCTATTTTTCTTGTTTTTTATACGAACCGACTGTTCGTCGTTTCAGGGTGATCGAGCACGACGACTTTTCGTACGACGTTTATCGATCTTTCCTCAAATATCTGTACACGGACGAGGTCGATTTACCGGCGGAAAAATCTCTGGGTACGTTGGTTCCTCGGCCTCGCCGAAAATAGAACGTTCACTTTGTTCGCGGACGTGCATCGATTTTTATTTTTCTTTGCCGCAGAACTGTTGTACCTAGCCAACGCGTACTTCGAGCCTCAATTGAAGAGACGATGCGTTCAGATAATCAAGCAGGGTATTACCGTACCCAACGTGGCCTCCCTTTACAAAACGGCCATCGAGTACGACGCACAGGTAATGCGCAGTCACCCGTTGGACTGCTGGGCGAGCCTTCCAACGAATATGTTCTTCATTTGCTTGATGAAAGGAGGAACATGAATAGGAATCAAGGGGGTAGATACCTTTAGGCGAAGAAAAAATTGCTGATTCTCATGATTTTTTTTTAATGGACGATTTCTTCACCTTTTCTGAAACTTGGGTTATGCTTTATTACTACTTTTCGCGTTTACGTAGTATTTTTTTATATTATCCTTCGAAATGGCGGAGGTTCGGCGCGGTTTTTGTTAATCGGGATTAATCTGAAAAAAGCTAACAAAGATTTTTCTTTCATTAACACACGCAGAATATGAACCACGAAAAAGTGCGAAATGTTGAAAGTCGACGAAATGACACGTTTTGAAAAAAAAAAATTGAACTTTCCGAAAAAAATGGCACTGAAAATACTTTTTTATTTTATTTTCAACAACATTTAGCGCCATGCTTTAGACAATAAGGTTACAGAGATTTATACGAAATTTCATCAGAATCGGTCGATTAATTTTTTAGTTACGCGTCACACCAGTTTTGAAAATGCAGTTTCGTCGACTGCGCCATAATTCCGCCATTTTTAAAGATCAATAGTCAAAAATACCATCCAATAGCCAAAAGTGACAATAAAACATACCCTAAGTCTCAAAAGCAAACTGTTTTAAAAAATCATGATAATTCAGCAACTTTCTTCTCCCCTTAAGGTATCTCCCCCTTAAGGAGGCTCGAGAACACTCATTTCTTTCGGACTTAGACACTTTCGATGAAAATTCAACCTCGAGCTTAATGGAAAGCTCCAGCGCAGCGTTTTTGAGAGAACAAAAATAAAATCTCGCCAATTCAGCACAGTGTCTCACGACAAATCGGCAATCTGAGCTAATAAATGTTGGGTGCGTTGTCAATGTGTTTGTTGGAAGCCTTTACGCAAAGGAATCGACCTAATAATCAGTCGATGAATCATCCGACTTTTATTTTGCAGCAGTTTTGCATGCGTCTTTATGGGATCTTATACGATGGGAAAAACAACGGAGAAATGGTACAGGATTGTTGATATTTGTAAAGTGGGTCATTTACGTATGAAGGACACTTTTTGGAAAACTTCACAATTATTCACTGCATAATTGTAGTCTAATTAACGGGTAACATCTACCTTGAGCCGGAAAAAAAAATTTCGTGCATCTTTTCTGCGATAAGATGAGCAGGTTGTCAAATGATTTTTTCAAACATTAAAGTGTATGGTTTTAAGCAGCTTTGATAATTTTTGCATTGAAAAATATTAATTAATGTGGCAGATACAATGGTTTGTGGAGAGGGCCGTTTGGAAAACGTTCTTTAAAGTGACCACTGCTGCTCGGAAACAAATCGTCCGATATATTAAAAAAATCAAACGCATTTAGTTTTTACGTGGAATCGTCTAGCCCATGGACGAAGGATTTGATAAAATATTGGTTTTTGAAAAAATGGCCGCAGTGAAAAACGACATTTCGAGAAAAACGCGTCCGTCTGCGCCAGGCCTCAAGCAGCTGGTCGGAAAAAGACTATACCCTTTTTCTGAAAAAGACTGTAGTAACCGTAATAATTCGAATTTCGCCCCAGAAATTGAACAGCGTGTTCATAACCGTCTATACTATCGGACATGGCAAATGAGAAATCGATCTTTCAAAAATGTTACACTGTGATCATCCTTTAAGGGGTCTTCTCACTTTAGACGCTAAAAAAGGCTATTTTCATGAATTATTTTGATAGCTTTACATTATTGATATTGATATAAAAGTTGTTACACTTAATAAATACACTTCCGAAATACCTTTTTTTTAAATGTGTAATTTATTGAAGTCACTATTTATAGACGAAAATGGTAGTTAAAAAAATGTCCTAAAAAATTGTAGGTTTGCGCTGTTGATGAAATCTCCAAAATAGTTCATCCGAAAGCAAAAAAAATCAAACGGGTTTAGATTCAGTATGTTAATGGCTATAGCGCATATCATACGATTTTTTATATATGCAAAAATAACGAAATGGCGGACATTTTTCGAAAAAAAAAAACGTTTTTTTCACCGTTTTGGCAAAACAATAGTAAATGTCAAAATTTGGAAAATCGTTGATATGCGCTATAGCTATAGTTGCAAAGAATGTGTGGTTAAAATTTCATAAGGATCGGTTCAGTAGTTTCGAAGATTTTATCAACAAGACGTCGAAAAACGTTGTTTCGAGAAAAGCGCGTTTGAAGTTTGTTTGGGTTACATAAATACACGAAAAAATAGTTTTTATGTATTTCGAAAGCGTATTTATTAAGTGTAACAACTTCTATATAAATATCTATAATATAAACCGATAAAAAAAATCATGAAAATAGCGTTTTTTAGCGTCCAAAGTGAGAAGACCCCTTAGACCTGCATTAGGCGTATCTTCCGAAAAAAAACAGTATCCTTTAACATGAATGAGCGAGACGCGAACCTTCTCAAACGCGTGACTTCTGTTCCAGGATCTCGAGGATTATTGCTTCAAGTTCGCGATGAACCACATGACGGCGGTCGTTCAAACACCGAACTTCGCCAAGCTGGACGAGGCGACGGTGAAAATATTCATCGCGAAGGCAGCCGAGGCTGGATCGTTCAGAACATAGGAGAGAAAAGCCCGAGCCCGTTGTCGCGACTTGAATCACCGCGATTGCCGATTGAATTAACTATGGAGACTAGATACCAGGAGACCAAACTCCCGTGCAAAGCTGCTGAAAAAAGTGCCCCTGAAAATGGCTCCAACATAGATGCCGCTGGGGAGCCGCGGGCCCTATGTATAGTAATATCATGGAGGCTAGCCTCCCTGATAGGACCCATGTTTGCGTATATCTATACATGTGGTCCGGAGCACCCCAGCGCCATCTATCTTGATACCGTTTTGGGAACGAGTTGAAAGGCCGAGTGTGGCCTTCTGTATCTAGTTCTCCATGGAATTAACGCCGGGGTGGATTTCGACGTCAACGGTGTCCCGAGTGCAGCCAGCTTAAAAAAGAAAAGTCTCAGTGCTCATTCCAGTCGCGCATTTAAACACAGTGGAAAAAGGTATTCGCACACCTCGCATTTTCCAAACGACCATGCGCAAGAGAAAGATAATATTTTTAAACGTTATTTCGCTCGATAGCAACATTACCGATTGCGTCAATAGTGATAAAGCGCGTTCATGGAAATTCTCCGTGAACACGGGTAGCGAAAAAGACGCGTCGTGCGAATACTTTTTCGTACCCATTCTACGTGGCATCGCCTTTTGTACCTTCACGTGCCAATTCGCGAATTCTCACACGAGAAAAAAAACGAAAAATTTCGTTAAAATAATTACTATTGTTACCATGAGATAATCGTGACTAAAAGTAATGCAAGAACGCGTCGAAATTGCGGACCCGTTATATGGCGATGAAGCTCGCATCACTGGAATGCAACGAAAGTTTTTTTTCCATTCTTTTTGTTTCTTGATTTTTATTACTATCTATAATTGTTTTTACGATTAAGGCCTTAGGCCACAGTAACGGGTATAAAATCATGTGCGAATTTAACCATTTTTTTTCGTATGAAAAAGTGATTCACTCATAAAATTAATTACACATCTATTTGGTATGAATATTAAGCTATTAGAAAAAATATATATATATATTTTTTCCGTTGTACAAAATGGCCGACTACTCGAAACTTCTCGAAAAAAGCTTTTTTCCAATTGGCGTGACAAATAACTTCAACAATTTTCACTCGATTTACTTCAAATTTCAAAGTTACGGTCCTAATTGCATTTCGCAGAGGAGTACGTACGGAATTTCTGTTTAATCGAAAACATTTCATTTTATGAGCAGTTTTATACGAAATTTTTCAGTGAAAATTCATTTCTTAAGTTCAAATACCTACAACTTTTGAATAAAACAATATGTTTTAAATTCCGTACGTACTTCTCTAGGTATTCTGATGTAGATTGACGAGAATTTTTGTTTTTTGTTCTAGTTCAAAAATTGTGGTTGCTAAATGTCACGCCGCGGAGCGCTTAAAAACAAAGATAACAAAAGAAAATATTAGTAGTCGGCCGTTTTGTACATAAAAAAAAAAAAGAATTCGAACAGCTTGATATTCATACTAAATAGATGTCCAATTAATTTAATGAGTGAATCACTTTTTTGTACGAAAAAATTGTTAAATTCGCACATGATTTTATACCCGTTACTGTGGCCTAAGGCTTTAAGATCGTAGACTTGTTACGAGGATAAGAAGAACCGTTTGGGTCATTTTCGAACCCTTAATCGACCGAAAAACGTGGTCGATAGGAAAAAAAAAAAAACTCGTTGCATTTCAACGATACAAGTGTCAGCATCATGCCCGCTATGGGGTACGTTCGTGATATCTTCTTTGTGATATTTTCTCGTCTTGCGACGCTCACCCCCTTTTTTCTTCTATTCTCTTCTTCACCACGAAATCTGTGCCATATCTTCGCTTACCTTTGCACTCACGTGTCAGGCGCGCGATGGATGCGCGACCCGATCCGCACAAAAATCCAAACACATTTTTTTCCCCCCTCGCATTTACGCATTGCCAAAAGAGTAACGGCCAGCCTACAGAGAACTTGTAAAGAAAAATCGAAAATATATACATATGCAATTACGTTACATCGGATGGACAAAGGAGTTTCTTGAAGTAGAAAAAAATAGCATAATTTCCTTAGTTTCTCCATAACGGCAGTTGGTAATTGCTGCGCGATTGTTATTACCATCTCTCAGTGGGGGATTTCCAATTGCATGGGCGGATAAAAACTGAGGAGTTGAAAAAAATACTGTTTTGGGGACGTAACGCGACACGTGGTTATTATAGGTACATTACTTTTATTACATTATTTCATCGTTATATGTATATGTACAAGCAGCAAACTGTTTTCCCGTGTGTCTATATACACACACACACACACACATATTAACTTATATTTATAAGTCTGTATGTGTTTCATACGAAAACGGAACAATAGCGGCATGGTCAGTGGTCGAAATTGTCGTGTACGCAAGTTCGTTTTTTGAATTTTCTTCTAATCGTTTGCCGATCCATCTCGACGAAATTTAATCACTATTCGTTTTCATTTTGCTCTCATTGTTCGATACAATGTGAATACAATGTTATATATGTATATACATATATATATATATATATAACATTTTATTCACAAAAACTCGGGCTTAAGGGGTTAGACTACTGTGAAAATGGCGAAGACTTGTTCGTCGCTTGAGGCAACTCAAATCGAAGAGGAAGGTCGAATATATGCCGCAGGAATCGCAGATTGATGGTAAACTTATGATTACAACGATAGAACTGCCCGTGAAACTTTAAACGCGTTCAAAACTCTATGCTTTTTGAAACGGTGTACACGATTTCTCGACATCTTATGAACGGTCTCATGATTTGACGTGTCGTACACATTCAGTACTTATTCAGTGTAATAGTAGTTTAGTCTTGACCAACGTTTTTCATCTGAACATTTTTTTCATTACTTTTATTAACAGTATTGTCGTTTTCCAAAAAAGAAAAAAATCAATATTTTTTTTAAGTTTGAAGCACGATATCATAGAGGTTCGTTCAAGACTTAGCTAATATAATCTATTTTAAGAAAAAAAAAACTCGTTTCTCTTTGTTTCAGATCAACCGGGTGGCCAAAATCAAGAAACGCCGTCGAGCCCCTCACTTTTAAAGGTCCTTCATGCAATTGTTTATAACTTCTTTGATTATTGATATCTGTAATAAAATTTAGTACACAACTTTGTTAATGCACATGCAGATAACTGTCCCAATGATTTTTCAATCATCTTGTTGCGTCGAAGTTAATTTTTTTTAATAACCCTGATTTTCAAGTCGTCACAGCAACCTAACCCCTTAATGAACGCCTTCGTTATAACTAGTTTTTCCAAGTAAAAACTTTGCTGTTGACAAAACTTTAACGTTCCAAAACAACCCAAACAACCCGAATCCAAACAAACCCAAAGAAATTATGTTTTTCATTTCCCGCTGAACACTAGGCTCCAAAGACACCGTTGATTGTGTCCATTCCGCCGATCAAGGAACACCAACAATCATTTAGAAACAGTTTTCACTGATTCGTTTCGTTGGAACTCGTTTTTCCTAGTTAAAAGCTACTACTCAACTACATTCAAATTTATTTATAAGTAGATTCTAGTTTTCACTAGGCAAACTTTTTTGAACGAAGGCGCTCAGTCGGAACTCGTTCTTACCAGGCAAAACGCGTTTCAACTGAAACAGGGAGACTAGAGTAAAGGAGTGGACACTCCATAGGAGATAAGCAGCGAAAGACGGCCCCAAAATCCCGACTCATAAGTGACCGCAAGAGGCGCTGCAATCGCAATTCCCCGATGTATAGTAATACTTGTAGCTAAAGGTCTAGGCATGCGCATGTAGCCGATGGAAAGCTAAGCAAGAGAGTATATCTATATATAAGGGAAAGCCGATTGCAACGCCACCTACAAACTCTTATTTTCCTTGATTTTGGAACCACATCGCTAGCACACAGTGTCCACTCCTTTACTCTAGTCTCCCTGAACTGAAAAAGGGCTAACTGTAACATATATACATACATACGCACATACATATACATGTATGTATATAAACAGGGGGTACTTAAACCGTTACCGTTCGTGAGCATCTGTGCGTGTGTGTGTGTGTGTGTGTGTGTTTGTGTGTGTAGTTAGCGTATATTTCGCTGTGTATATAAATCGCTTAGCGATTCTATGTAAGGATGGGAAAATGGAGTGTGTGTGATTACTGCGCATCTGATTTTTCGTACAATGAAACGATGCGCGCTGGCGTATTTGTTTTTATTTATTTTCTTGACATCCTCAATTTATCCTCCCCAATATATGTGTATATATATATAATCATATGGTGGTTTTGCTTTCGGTTTCAAGCCTCTTTTAGGTTCGCTCAACATATCCAATTTATTCATTTGTTACTTTATTTATTTACACATTCTCGAACATATAAATGTATGTACGTGTGTTCGCGCGTGTGTGTGTCTGCTCGTGTCTCATATGAAGCACATAATTCATTTGCATGCTCTGTGAGTTTTCTTGTTTTATTTGTTGTTTTTGTTTTAATTATAATAACGAGATTAGAGCGTATTTAGGCCTGCGGGCTACTTTTCCAGCGGAACACGCTAATTCCCATTGACAGGATGAGAAACGCCAAAAAACTGGAAATAAATATTCAATATATATATGAGGAGAATTGATTGATCGACGCCGGCTAAGAGAACAAAATAACACAAAAATAAGAGCGAGTTATTGCGTCAGTTTCTTTGGAGTTGTTGCGATGTATATGGATATATATATAGATAAGTGTATATATATATATATATATATATCGAAAGTTGATTGATCATCGCTGACTGAAGGAAAAAAGGGCAAAAATAATATGGAATTACCGTGTCGCAACGTTTATTCTTAATAAGAGGCATGTCGGAGCGCGTGTCACGGGATATTGCATTTTGTATAGTTTTTATTTATTTATATATTATTTTTCTTCATTGTATATATATATATATATATCTGTCTTTTTCGTATTTTACGTGTGAACGCCAGGAAGGCGCACCTGTCAATTTTCGGCGAAAAAACGCTCTATATTTCGAAAGGTGTGAAAAAAACTGCATTTTTCACGCGTTTTCTTCATTTTCATTCCAATCGGAACGAAACGTTTTACGCTGAGGCTAGCCGTCCGGTTATCGGACGAATAAGCGTATGTTATTCGTCCGGACAGCGGCTAATTTCACGCGGTTCACGCTGTACAACGCCCCAAATAAACAACCCCAAACCCAAACAAAACCAACCAAGCCGAACCAAACAACACACCCCCAAAAAAAACCAAAACCCAAACAAAACCAACCAACCTAAACCAAACAAACCCAAACACAACCAACCCAAACAAAATTATGAAGATTTTCTTCGGATAACTACGTGTAAATTATTCTTCCGGATGGTTTGTTTAACAATTTAACACATTGTATCCGGACAAATATATATATGTTATTCGTCCGGATACTAGCTTACACGAATCACAACAATATGTACGCCTACTGGAAATACGGCGTGAACTGAGCCGCTATCCGGACGAATAACATACGCTTATTCGTCCGATAACCGGACGGGGAGACACTCGGAAAGTTTTAATGTATCGGCTAATTGCGGATCTCGGTGGGTATCGACTTTATCGATCTTTTTGCTCTTATGCATCGACCTCACTTTATCGTCGGCATCGAAGATCGGTAGTGTTGAGAATTGACGCTAGTGGCGCGGGCGTCGAAATTGTTGCGCGGTGTCCTCACAGGACTGAAAAACTGTCAGTTTTACTGATGTTTACATTTACGGATACGCCTACGATGTAATTCGAGGTTTTTTTCCTTCAATTATTTCAAAACTTGCCACTAGGTGGCGATAACTCATAAACTTTCCGATAAACGTATATCGTACGAGAGCGGAAAATGGTAAAGTGTTTTTGGGCGAAACGTCGAAGATTCGATAAAAAATCGGTTGTACACAAAACATCGTAGAAAATCTTTGTGACGCGCGTACAATGATAAACGAGAATTGATATTCTTTATAATTCGGGATTTTCGATGCCTCGCCCTTCGTACGCTCGTTCGTGATGGAACGTTCGTACAGTGATCCCTAAATTTCACACACTCGGTCACGAATCGTCATCGCACCACGAGCCTCAACGTGTCACGTGTAGTTCCGAGCAAAAAGAGTAAACGACACTAACGCGTCACATCGGGCGTTCTCGCTGCGTTCGAAAAATCGCCTCGTCTGTTTTTACCTCGCAGTTCTGAACGTTCTCGTAGGTAGCGCGTCGATACAACTTCTACATAGGCACAAGCTCGTCACAAACAAGCAATTGTAGTGTATACGAGTGGTATGCATTATGCGTACGCTCATCTTATTTCGCTACATGAGACGAAAGGTCCGACTGTGTGAGAATTTTTTTTCAATAAATAAAATACTTTACGTTGCTTAGCAGAATTATAGGGCGTCACATTTTTTTGGGGTTAGGCTACTGTGAAAATGACAAACGCTCGTTCGTCGCTTGATGCAACTCAAATTGAAGAGGAAGGTCCAACGTATGGTGGAGGAGTCGCAGATTGAAGGTAAACTCGTGATTACAACGATAGAACTGCGAGTAAAACTTTAAACGCGTTTTTCTCGAAACTATGTTTTGCAAATCGGTGTACGCGATTTTTCGGGATCTGATGAACGGATTGACTTGAAATTTAGTACACTTGTTCAGTGTAATATAGGGTGTCTCAAAATGACCTGACATTTAAATTTATTAATAAAACGTATTATCTGTTTGAATAGTAGGAATATTCTACGACACTATTTAAGTACGAAACCTCGGCTGCCATAACTGAATTGTTTCGCCCGCACTGTGGCAGGTTGCGCCATCTTGTTGAAATAGTATGTCTTCCAAGTACATGCAGTTTATGCCATCCACCGGATATTGTGTTCCAGACATAACCTCCATGCTTTTACCTTATATTAAAATAAAAATATTCGTACTTTTCAAATAAATAATACGTTTTATTAATAAATAAAAATTTCAGGTCATTTTGAGACACCCTTTAGTAGTTCAGTCTTGACCGACGTTTTCTTCTTAACGTTTCTTTTCCGTTGGTTATTAACACTAATGATGTCTTCCTTTCCTCGAAAAATGGAAAAAGAAAAATTCCGAATAATTTTTTATGTTTGAAACATAAAAAAAGCTCGGTCAAGTCTTGGCCAAAATGATGTATTTAAAAAAAAGACTCGTTTTTTGTTTTGCTTCAGATCAACCGGGTGTCCAGAATTAAGTATACCGTTTAGTCGCTCACGTTAACAGGTCCTTCACGCGATTGTTGACAACTACTTTAATTATTAATATTTTCTTATGAAATTTGGTACGCAACTTTGTTAATGTACATACAAATAAATGTCGAAACGATTTCCCAATCATCTTGCGTACTCCTTAAAACTTTTTTTTTATAACCCTGATTTTTGGGTGGTCACTGTAGCCTAATTCCTTTATAGCCGCATCAATATTATTTTTAAAATAATTAATACTCGTGAAATGTGTTATTCGCTTATTTTTCTTTTCTGCTACACCTTGTTTTTATGTACGAAGACTGAGAGAATGGGAAAGGCTGTTATTTTTGTATATTCACGAATATTCATTTATGTATATCTAGAAAAAGAAAAATATTATTTACGTGGTCGACGACTTAGGAATATTGAAATCAGTAAAAAGACATCGCGATCCCTCGTCATTATAATGGTATATACATATATACCATATAATCTATAATTTCGGTATAACGTGTGTGTGGGTGTGCGTGTGTGTTTGCTTGTATGTGTGTTTTATCTGCATAGTATTTTATTTGGTTAAATCCACGTTTCAATTTTATCCGCTCGCTTATTTTGAATCGTCACATTCTTTACACGAATTAGATACATCAGTGGAGCCACGTTTAATCGCTTAAGTCAAACACGTCTCGGTATACTTATACCGAATCAAATGATACAGCTGCTTATAACTAATCATCACTATCATATTTTATTATTATTAATAATATTACTATTCCCCATCTTATTCCTATCATCTGACAGTCAAAGCACACTGACTAAAGTTCGTATGTAGCCGATTTTTTAAATTCTGATCATTACTATCTGTAAAGATTGCTTGAGTACAAAAAAGAGCCTTGAGGATAGAAAAAAATGTCCAAACCGTCGGCATTTAAAAAAAAATCAAAATATAAAAACGGCTATACGCATGGCGATAGCTGTACTTGTATAGATAACGATAAATTGTCGACTTTTTATTTACAGATAACCTTTCATAAAGATATCGATGGTTATTTAAATCAGGGTTATTTCTTTTTTTAATTCATAAAAGTTGGTATAAAACTAGATGAATATATACTTCATAAAATGAGTATAAATGCCATCCTTTCATAATTAGTTATTTCTTTGCAAAAAACGCTCTCATTGACGACAAAGCACCCGTTACGTAACGGAATAGGGGCGGGGTTCAGGCGTTACGGTTCTGTTACGTGGGGCGGGGGGGGGGGGGGGGCAAAAATTGGGAAATTTTGCGTTGCGTAATTTATGTACGCCACCAAAGAAGGTAGGGTGGAAAAAACCGACGTTCCGCGATTGCTGCTCCCGAAAAAGCTGAACTCGATAAATACTTCTATAGCGCCGGCAATTTTTAACGTACGTAAATTGCAACTTTTCTGTCGTAGTACTGCGCGAGAACTTGAACGCGTTTTCCTCGAAACAGCATTTTGTATTAGTTTTTCCGCGATAACTCATGAACGATTGAACATATCGCCTTGATTTAAAAAAAATGAAGATATCAACTATCTCTACAAAATGAACCGGTAACTATGTAAAGAAATCAATTTATTATTGTTGTTACGACAAACGTCATCCGTTTATCGATCTTTTTCAAATTTTAGCCGTCATTCTTTTATTTTTATAGTTTTTTTTAATGTTAGGTTCAGTACACGGAGAGAATTTTTAAGTAATTTTTACTGTGAAATCACAGTAACTCGGTGACAAATGTGCAATTCTTCAGGTTTTTAGCAAATAAATTATAAATTTTCATGGAAATGAATCAAAATTTACTTTTGCGTAACAGAAATTTAAAATATTTTCCAGAATTTTTACTGAAATTAATAGTAAAATTTCACGAAACGTAAAGATTACGACAATAAGTTAAAAAAGTGCTAATATAAATTAAATTTTTCAGTGGAACATTGAGAAATTTGCGTGTTTTCCATTAAAATTTAAAAAAGGAAGCCGAAATTTTCCGTGCGTCCACCGGAATTTTACGTTCTTTGTAGTAAAATCAGTTAGGGCTAGGTCGCCTGACCGTACGCGTGAGCTCTGTGCGGAGCGTGCGTATACGTGAACGCAAGCTGTGAGAGTGTGCTTGTGTATTACGCAGTATGACGAGCACGAACGACGCCGACCCGCGTTGCTTAGCAACAGCGGTACCGCGCATGCGCATTATAGTACGAAGCATGGGCCAAGAAAGCCTCGTGGTCTCGTGCAGTCTAACGTGTTCTACGCAGTTCTACGCAAGAAAACAAAGAAACGTGAAAAGAAACTTCGATAAAGGACGTCTACAATGATACGGAAAGATGATATGCTAAAATAAGTAGCAATCAAGAACACAAATGTTCAGAAATATAGTATATAGAGTATTTATTTAATCAGAGGGAATTAATTTTTCGCTAGGGATTTTAGAAATTTCAAGTTTGGCCAGGTTATTTTTACTGTAGAAACTTGGAATTTTTGAGGCAGCCCATTGTTACAATTCTACATGAGAATGTGTCAGAATGTTTACTGAAAGAAATGTAAAAAATTATGCTACTTGCTTAAATTTTTACATGAATGAAAGCAAAATATTAAAAGCTAGTGTCAATTTTTGACTATGTGCACATTTGTCACCGGTTTCAAATTTTTAATGTAATTTTTACGGAGATTTCACTGTAAAAAATATTTAAAAATTCTCTCCGTGTATGTGGAGGAACATCCCCTGAAAAGAATGGCGTTTGGGAACTGCCGAAAACTTCAAACGGTCACTCGGAATCGTGGCAATGGGGGAGCAGTGCATGAGACGCGTGGTCTTCTGTATCCGCCCGTATCTCCCTTAAATATGTATATTTTTTAAACCTCAACCACTGAATTTAAAAGCCGAAACTCCAATAAAAACGTTGCAAAAAAGTAAATGTATATACGTTGTTTCGTTTCTTCACAAATGCCACTGGAATTTTATTCCATTTTCGGCCTATTTTGGCTGCCTAGTCCCCTTGATATTATTAAGGTAATAGGAAGAATCTTGTAGGTTTGCTCGGGTGATTGGGCGCTATGTGAGGGTGCAAGAGATGGAGAGAGAGACTCGGAGAATTCGTTTCGCGTAGTCACGTTCAAGTATGAGCAAGATACAGTAAATATGGGGGCCTCGTATTGTACATCTGGAAAGATGATGGTGGAGCTCGTGGACTTGAGAAGCATGATTAGTATTCGGACACGCAACCGCGCGTGCGATCTTATACATTTATGTATATAACAACCTCCATATATGTACAGGGTGTCCTCCTATGAATGGATAATCCTGCAATAGTCGATAGGTTAGACCATGTCCTACTATATGCTGGAATTTCAGTTTAGTCAAAGTCCCACGGTTTTCGAGGTTTTGCGCTTCATGTCATTGAAAAAAAACTTGCTTTTGGTTTTTCGCATGCCATTTTTACGTGATACGAATCGACAATAACTAAGCAACTTCTTTAAGTAATTGGCACGATATGCTGGTACTTTTCTTTTTACATCGCAGCCTATCAAAGTCAGATGTTCAAATTGGTTTGTATGAAAATTCTGCATAAGATCTTTTTTCATATAGTTGCCTTAACATTTGAGGTTGAAAGGAAGAATTTTCTAGATAAAACAAATACTCAAGAGTATTTTTTTGAAAACCGTGTAAAAAAAGTGATCAAAACCTCGGCACTTCCGTTTCAATAAGGTGCCTCCACTTTTGCATCCGTTCCATCCGATTATTCAGCCACCCTACTTATTCCTTCAAAATGAATTATTCCGACTAACCCTGATTTTCGGGTCGTCCTAGTAGCCTAACCCCTCAAGGACACGTACCAAATCAACATAACCTCACCAATTTTCAAACAGTGTTCTCTCCCGAATAATCAAGTTTTTTGCGAAAAAACGAAGTATCAGGCTCTTGAGAATTCACCGATGCAGAGCCTGACGATTTTCTTTTCCCCCAAGTATCTTTCATCCGTGAGAAATTTCCGTTCGAAAATTTCACTTATCTCTCACGCATTCATCGCGTGGCGAATCTTTAACTTCGCCTCGAATATCAATATCCACGGAGATCCCGTAGTTGGCACTTTCCACTTTTCTATAAGTCAAAGAAATGCTGCCTAGTGTGTATATTTGTATCTATATGTGTTTCCGCATATATGAAACCCGAGGTAACTGTTAGGAGCTCCGCATCGCGTGGGGGAATCACCGAAAAGGGATGAAAAAAGTTTCGGTCCGCGTGTGATCGGAATGCTGATAGGGAGGATTCGCGACGGTACACGTACGTCAAAAGCTGTCGAGCAGAGGGGGATTCGGTAGTATAGGCGGCCTACCAGCAGCACAGTTGCTGCAGATAAACGGGCTTACATTTTTTTTTTAAGGGTAACGCGTATAAAATCAAGTGCGAATTTAACAATTTTTTTCGTATGAAAAAGTGATTCACTCGTAAAATTAATTACACATCTATTTCATATGAATATCAAACTGTTTTAAATAATTTAGAAAATAATTTTATTGCTCTTTCGATGTACAAAATGGCTGATAACTAATATTTTCTTTTGTTATCTTCTTTCCAATTGGCGTGACAAATAACTTCAACAATTTTCACTCGATTTACTTCAAATTAAAAAGTTACGTTCCTAATTGCATTTCGCAGAGGAGTACGTACGGAATTTCTGTTTAATCGAAAACATTTCATTTTATGAGCAGTTTCATACGAAATTTTTCAGTGAAAATTCATTTCTTAAGTTCAAATACCTACAACTTTTGAATAAAACAATATTTTTTAAATTCCGTACGTACTTCTCTAGGTATTCTAATGTAGATTGACGAGAATTTTTGTTTTTGTTCTAGTTCGAAAATTGTGGTTGCTAAATGTCACGCCGCGGAGCGCTTAAAAACAAAGATAACAAAAAAAAATATTAGTGGTCGGCCATTTTGTACATTGGAAAAAAAGAATTCGAACAGCTTGATATTCATACTAAATAGACGTGTAATTAATTTTACGAGTGAATCGCTTTTTCACACGAAAAAAAACATTGTTAAATTCGCACATGATTTTATACCCGTCACCGTGGCCTAGCCCCTTAAGGGGGGATTGTCTTTTTTTTCGCAAAATTTACCGCTTTTTGGGAATTTTTTTGTGAAGAAAGTATACAACGGAAAACTTGTGAAACTTGGCATATAGTTTTATTGATCTGTTTACTACATACAAAAAAATTTTTAAACAATTTCATAAAAAAATCCGCCTCCCACCCCCCTCGACGCGCGATGGTCCTTTTTTGATGGTGTGCACGATTACAGCCTTCACGTTCATCCTGCAACAAAAACCCAAAAAGCATTTTACTTTAGACACATATAGCTATCGTTTGATGAAGCAAAAAAGCAATACGTTTAATAGTTTTTTATTTATAACAAAAAATCGATCAATTTTTTTCGAAAAATCGATACTTCAAGTTCAAAACGTCACCAAATCGTCAATTTTTTTTTTTCCCTTCATCGAACGATAGCTATATGTGTCTAAAGTAAAATGCTTTTTGGGTTTTTGTTGCAGGATGAACGTGAAGGCTGTAATCGTGCACACCATCAAAAAAGGACCATCGCGCGTCGAGGGGGGTGGGAGGCGGATTTTTCGATGAAATTGTTTAAAAATTTTTTTGTATGTAGTCAACAGATCAATAAAACTATATGCCAAGTTTCACAAGTTTTCCGTTGTATACTTTTTTCACAAAAAAATTCCGAAAAAGCGGTAAATTTTGCGAAAAAAAAGACAATCCCCCCCCTTAAGTCGCTTCTTTCAATTGCGTAGTCGTCGCGTTGTCGTCAGTGTGCAAGAGCCGCCTCGTACAGCGAAGCCCCGAGAGACGATCGGATGACGCGTGCTGGTCCGCGCCGAGGGAAAAGGAATGAAGAAACGCCGGGATTGAGAGCTCGGCGAGCGCCCGAGCCGCACACTCTCGGTCACTCGAATATACAGAGCCACCCGCGAGGATACGAAATAAAAAATCAATAGGTTATACGAATGTACGAGAACGAGGGGAAAGGGGCGCGTAGGGGAGGGACGCCCTGCTGGAAACGTTACAAGGGATGGAACAACGTTCGCTCGTGTGCTTTCCTCTTTTTTTTTTCCTCTCTTTATTTCTCTCCCTTGCGCCGGTTGACTCTGTTGCTGCAGCAGCGAGTCCCCGAGAGTGGATTTTCGGGGCTTCGTCTCGTCTCGGACGTAACTCACTGCTGATGCCTTGGGCCTCTGACTGATGGACGAATGGCGCACATACGCACGTCTCGGGTTTGTGGATTTTTTTTTAGGCCTTCGGAGCCTTCGCTGGAGCCGGAGATCCGAATGACAGACTTTGCCTGTAATGCGAAACGTTCGGCGTTTCATCGAGGCCAGAAAACGAGCCCTCTAGTGGTCCTGGTATTATTAGTCTCGTTTGGATCTCGTCGTGGAAGATTGAAGTTTCTACACTTTATATGCAGGGTGTCCTATTTTCGAAAGACCATTAAAATAAATCGAAGTGACGAGGTCGCAAGAAAAAGTGATTCCTACAAAAGTTTCACGGTTTTGATGGGGACATCCGATGGTTGATACAAAATATTTTATGTCTACACGAAAATGAGATAACGCGGGATTTTTCGATTTTTTCTCTTGGAAAGCCATGGCTATTTTTCGGAAAAACAGCTGATTTTGAGACGAATGCAATGGAAAGAAAATATCTAGCTGAAAAATCAAAAAAGTTATGACGGTTTGAAGTTTGTGGAATGATTTGACGCTATGTACATTGGCGAATTTTGAAAGACGGTTTTTACTCTGTTTCGAGCAGTGTGATCAGTTATGGTCGATGGCAGACTAGGGTTTTTAACGGTATTTCTTCCACGGACCCGTATACTTAACGATCAACTAACTTTCGTCTACAGTGAAGTAAAAATACATCCCAGTATACTGGTAAGATAACAAGAAGCCGAATTTTTAACAAAAAATTACAACTTAAAATCGTTAAATTTATAGGGCACTTTATGAGATGACGTGTTGGCCACTTTATATCTAATAATTTATATACTAAATAACTCTAAGTGTCCAATATAAACTGCTTTATGCCGGTTAAAATGCTAAAGATCCTGTAAGGATATTAAAAACCAGGCTTAACCGAAGGTTTACAGAAAACATTAATGATAAAACCTAGAAAAATGTGACTAGCAGAAGAATTTTCGCAATTGCGACGTTTCAGAAAAAAATGTAAACATATGTCTAAGATTACTAAATTTATAGGAATTTTTTAATTCCAGTTTATCGGTTCGTATAATGATTAGTTGTGACTCATTTTCATTAAGCCAACTGTAATTTACTAATGATTCGCGTAACGGGCCCTGCCTATGCGCCCACAAAATACGGCCCTGCGTGAAAGGAACACCTCCATAAGCGCATGTACATGAACAAAACTAACCCTTATTCATAACGTATCCTTTCCAAGGAAATTCTCAAAGAATTCTTTCGATCCTGTCTCGATCTAGTTCTAGTCTAGACTAGTTCATTTTTGGAATCGGTTCAGGATCGTAAAAAGAACGGACTCAGTCCCATCAGCATCAATTTTTTTTATTCAAAGATTTGCGGGCGTGACGTCGGAATAAAAATAGAATACCGCAATTTTTTGGGAGCTCGAAGAAAAGGCGATAAATCTCTATCGGATTCGAAAGAATCGGGACCTTTGGAGGCTCAGTTTGCCAGTTATCCCGCACACGAGCGTGTCATTCGAGCGCCGCCATCTTGTTTAGTACAAACGGTGCCCACCGCAGAGCTGTGGCGCTAGCGCGGGCTCGTCATCGTTGGACACCGCGAGAGGTCGCCCGGCAACGATTTTCCGTGGGAAATCGAGTGGCGATGCCACAGGAATATTAACGAGGCGCAACTTCGACCGAATCGATTTCTCGAAAGGTATACGGAGCTTTAGGCGGGGGTCGGGAGGAGGGGAGTGGTGGCGAAGCTCGTAATCCCAAGGCGATCGTATTATGGGCTCCGGAGAGGTTTGATTATCGCGAGTGTTTCTCGACACGATGACGAACAGATCCGGGAGAGCAGCTGAACCAGGTTCCTCTGATTCCCAGCTCGACTTCTCGTCTCGTGTCACGATTGTACAGGTCGAACCAAAGGTCGTAACTTTGGGTTTTGTGTGAGTTGCGCCCTTTTGTTTGTTGATTGGCTTCTGGACACAATCGATCTGCCCTGGATAATTTTTCAAATCGTCTCTTTTGGCGTGTGCCTTCCGTGCCTACAATGGGCCATTTTCCATGCATGTCTGCTGTTTAAACATTGTTTTCCGATTTTTCGCGAAAATGATAGTCTAATGCGGTTGAAAAAAGTTAATTGTAAGGTGGAACGAAAGGTAATTGGGGTAAACGTAATAAATAATTGGAATCAAATTATTCGTGTAGGAGTGTCGATGAATTAGAACGATAGTATCTAAACAGGGGGGTGAAAAATGGCACTTTTGTGTCACAACAAAAATCTGGTATCGTTCGTTGGAAGGAGGTGGAAAAAGTATAATTTTTAACGGGGACGAAAGGTAATTGGGGTATACGTACCGATTTATTACAATAAAAGTACTTAACTATTGGAATGAATGAATGAAGCAATGTAGCAATTAATTAGAATGAAAGTACCAAAACAGCGAAGTGGAAAATGCCACTTCTGCTTTCGAACAAAAATTTGGTGTCGTTAGTTCTAACGTGCTGGAAAAAAGATAATTTCAAAGTGGCACAACCGTGTCAAACGATCAGAATCAAACTACCTACTTATTGGAATAAAAGTACCATTGAATTAAAATAAAAGTCCCAAGAACGAAGGGTGCAAAAGTGGTCCTTGTGCCTTCTATAAAAATCTGGCATTATTTCACGTCATTAGAAAGGTTTGTGTCCCGTTTAGAAACCGAACCATTGAATTGGTTCGGGTTCGTTTGGGTTTCTCTGAGTTTCCTTTAATCTCCTCAGATTTTCTTGGATAACTTTCGCTTCGTTCGAGTCAATTTCATCCAAAAACCCTCTCATTCTCAACCAGCCATTTTTGGACGCAAATCGCGAGCCAAAATATGTCAACCGTAGCCTAAGTTGGGCAAAATCTGTAACAAAAAATTAAAAAATTAAGAGAGGTGCGAGAACGTGAAAAAAAATGCACAAGGCGTCAGGGGTTGTCGAGTCTCATTGGAACACCCTGTACCCGTGTGTACGTTGCTTACAGCCGCGTCTCGAGCTGTACACATATATATTCACGCAAATATGCGCGCACACAGAAGCTACGTGTGTACAACGAAGTTGGTTGAAGCGAGAACCCTGGCCAGTCTAGGGATACACAGATGCTATACGGAATATCGCCGATCGATCGGGCCACCGATTCGACGACTGGCTCTCGAGCCAAAAGCGCAAGTTCTCCAAACGCAGAAGTGGCCACGAAATGAAAAAAAGAAAAAAACGTTTAAAAAAAGCCTTTCACGTCCCAGAAATACTTTTCTCCTGGTGTTCTCGTTGAATACCGGAAGTGGTTTCATGTTTGTACTCGTTGTGTTCATACGGGTGAGCGAGTTCGTGGATACGTATCAGAAATGCCCGCGAGCAAATAAACCGAATATGCCCAGCCGAACAAACCCAATACACGTCCAAACAATCACGTATGCAATGGTACTATCGTATAATTTACATAGGCAACCATGCCAAGGTGCGTATGAGAATGACGAGGACTTTACTGCCTGCCTTCTATTTTGCTTCTGGTCTTCTTGTCCCCCAGGAATATAGGAAAGAGGGGAATGGGTCAAGGGTGAAATATGATAATTGCCAATCAATTTGTAGCTCCTAGAAAAAAAATGGAGACCAAGCCCTACCGAAATAGCGTGGATTTGCGGTCGTTTTTTTTCAGGACTAGCCTTGTGAGGCAGTTTTTAGAGCACAAGATTGCGAGGGGAATGCGACTGAGTGAAGACACGTATTTTTGGCTGATAAGAAACCTCACTTGAGCGTCCGCCTTCGATTTTGTTGAAATTCACACATGTGATAAAGCATTGAAAACTATGAGACACGTATTTCTTTTATCGGTGGAAAAATGATTTTAAGGGTGGAAACCACCCCTCGACGAAAGAAGGGTCGAGGGGTGATCTTGCCGTTTCACCCACAAGCAGTCCATGGATATGAATAAAACAGAAACCAAAATTCTTCTAATTTAAGGGGTAAGGCCACTGTAAATTTTTTGAAAAATCGATTTTTTTTTATTGGCTATAAAAAACTATTCGCAAAACTTTAAACGCGTTTTTCTCGAAACATGGTTTTTCAAAATGGCACGCAGCATAACTCGAACAATTTTCATTTTTTTTACTTGAAATTTTAACCAGATGTGAACATTTACATTATCTTGAGAATGTCGATCGGAATTTTCAAGAACTTTATTTATTGATTTTTTATTAACAAAAAACTTGCCGTCTTTTTCGTCAAAAATCAATTTTTTTTTTCAAACGCACGCCAAATCCACAAAAATTGATACTTTTTAAAATCCGATCGACATTCTCTAGCTATAGCCCTCTAGATTAATGGTTTTTTTTTGTTCTAGATTCAAAAGTGCACCAGTGGTGCTGCGTGCCGCGGAGCCCTGGAAGCAAAACATGTCCCGGGAAGATAGCTGTGGAACCGCCATTTTGTTTTTTTTTACTGTAAAAAATTTTTATAATAAAGTTGAATGTATGCCCGATAACACCATTAAAAGTTTTTTTTCAAATACCTTCAATTTCGGGAGCAAAAAATTAGTGAAAAAACCTTTTTTTTTGGGCCGTTACAGTGGCCTTACCCCTTAAAGCGATGAAAAATCTACGAAAAATATCGGACGAAAATTAAATTAACGGGTGACACGCTTTTCGTTGAGGAGTGCGTTCGCCCCTTAAAACCGTTTGTCTGAGGATGAAAAAAAAAACGTATCTAATAGTTTCAACAGAATAGAAGGCGAACACTTGAGTGATGTTTCTTGAGAGATGCGAAATAAATTTATAACTTTAATTCTTTTTTACAAGTCCATACCATTGTGTTTTCACTCCGTAAATACGAATTCACCATTAAATTTTTTTCGGAGCCTTTACAATGAAAAAAATATCGTAAAGAGTATGTGAAAACATGTTTTTTGCTTTTAGTCGACGTGATTTCGAGGTCTGGAGAAATACTAGATGATATTCGTAATCGGCGAAAAGTTTCCCTTTGGCTAGGCACTTGAAATGTTGTAAAGCTCGAAAAAAAATGTTCGTGAAACACCCATAGCATTGTTTCTATATGAGTGACATAAACGTAAATGGCGTATTTTGGAGAGGGTTTTGGTAGACTAAGCGAATGCCGATGGACTTATCCCGATATCTCGATTAGTACATCCGGAAAATCAAATTTTAAAATGGCCGAAAAAGAGGCCAAGGGTGTGTATGGAAAAGTTGATGAAAATCGACGCTCCGTCTTTGAAATTCTGCCAAAAAACGGAAAATAATCGGAGCTCGATTAATTGAACGGCATTTTAAAGAGCAAATGATAAAAAAGAATGAACGTAGAATGAAGTTAAAAATTGGAGCAGAAAAAAAAATTATCAACGATCCCGTGGAGTCACTTATTTTTGGCCAAGATGGGAAAAACCTGGATTGAAAATATTTTTTTTACAAGCCCATATTGATGTATTTTAACCCCTATTCTCCCTATAATTCTTCATTCATTTCCCCTAAAACCTACAATTTTCTTTAAAAATAATCGAAAATGTATAATAGGTGGCCCCGTGAGGCTGTTTTCCGAAAAAGAATGCGTAAACTTTAATTTTGTCCACCTTTCAAAATATTACCCGTTACGTTCAATTTAACGCACTCCTTTTAAATGT